>JALLOX010001324.1:0-11495 GCA_036939695.1 Thalassiosira ordinaria
AAGGCAGGCAGAGTGGAATCAGAGCCTTTATGAGTAAAGACTGATAAGTACATAGGCACTACATGTTTGACATTGTAATTTCATGGTTTCAAAGTTCATTTGGCGCCTTATTACTAGGCGAAGCATGGGCCGTGCGGTATGCTTTACACTACAGTTTGGTTTACATCTCTGGCCGGCGGTACACAGTATGTAAACCAAACTGTGGCGTGACTGTGGCTATTTCACGGGGTCAATTTCTGGAGATATCCATGGTAAACGATATTATTATCACGCTAATTTCACGGTCACTCTTCAATGTCACTTTTAGCAGTCACTCAATGGTCCGTTCACGGTCAACCGTGATGCACATGGGTCAATCGGTCGCCTGTGTCAGTCGGTCGTGCCAAAAAGGGTGGGTGTTCCGGTAGGTCTTGTCGGTAGGTACCCCAGTAGGATTGTATGTAGGTGTCTGGATAGGGTGGAAAAGTTGCAGTCCTACAACCTAGATACCTGTATCACTGCGGAGCTCTTTATTATTTTATTTTCTATTGTGTGCCTGTATAAATGGTGTGAGGAGATTGCCATAACTTCACCTGTAGTAGAGATAAACGAGTCCTAAGTAATTGCAGGCATCAGAGTAAGTCCACAGGCCCATGACTTTGTAACAGTTGCCATGAAGTGTCAAGATGATTGCTCCTCCAACAAATATCAATGGTTCTATCTAGTATAGCCGTTGGTTGAGGAAGCTAGGCATTTATTATTAGAGAAGATGTGTTATCTTCTCATAATAATTCACAACTGGGTACCAATTACAGACTTTTTGACTTTTTTGACTTTCACATTTTAAACAGCAATTAATATTAATATTCACTTTTAACACTACCTCCTAAGTCTATACATTTTCTTGAGAGACTATTCATCCAGAGGAGTCAGGTACTTCTGAAGAGTCTTAGGTTTGAATGAGTCAAAAAGATGCCTCTTCAATAATATTTTCCTGCCATGCTTGGCATAATCAAGAGCCTGGTAGTAGGCACTGGCATATTCCATGGCATCTGGGTGGTTTAAACCTTCATCTGGATTTTCTTCTGCCATCTTTTCACAATATTTGTTAAGCGTGCCGATAAGCCTTTCTATGTCTTTAATTTCTTTTGCATTGGCCATGATGTCCTGAGCCCTCTCAAGCCACCTGTTGCTAGTACCATCATCACCATCATGCGGCAAATTGTTGTGGTCATTTATCTCCTCCTCACCACCTTCAACTTCCAATGGTCCAACTTTGATAGGTTGTGCCTCAACCTGGTCAAGTATTCCCACATTCCAAAGAATGAAATAGAAGTCACCGTCTAGATCGCCATTAGCTATTTGAGATGGGATATCTGTCATCCCCATTCCTGGATTTGGAAAGATAACTGTGCCAAAGGGCAACTGCAACAAGAACTCCCAATCCTGTACGCTCATGGTTCTAGGTTTGGAGGTGACGAGAGGGACCATACGCCCAGCAGCTGGATCAATACAAGGGAAGCGAGTAATGAAAATTTCAGCAGGTGCATTAGGAAGCCCTGGGACGAATATGTGGCCAGGAGGTATGGCGTCTGTCGGATCAGCAACTCCGCAAACAGCTGCATGATTTAGATGATACCTCGCCTGACTTTTCTCAACATAATTATCCAGGTTCTCGGCATTGACCCCGAGACTCAGAAGAAGATGCTTGATCATTTCAGGCATCTTCTTTGGCTTCCATGAATTTTGTGGAGAGATCTGCGGATCTAAATCTAGTAGCTTTCCAACCTCGATACTCATAGTTGTAGGGAACACGCCTACAACATTCAGGATGGCCTCTCCATCGTCATCTTTGACAGTTGCGGGTGCTTTGACCTTCATCATCGTTTCAGAAAGCTGGATAGGGGGTCCATTTTTAATTTGCTTTGCCATGAGTACTCCCTTGAAGACCCCATTGGCATCTGTCCGCAACTGAATTGCTGAGATATCCTCTCCTACAAGTCTCTTCAGAAGTTTGTTACAAATCCAGCCGCAGCCATCGTTCCCATTGCCTTTAATCACACAAATATCGGATTTCATCACGCGGAACTCTAGTGTTTTCCCATTTTCAATCCTAGGTTCACTCTGAAGCAGTTCTAGCCTAGCGGCGGCCTTTCGTGGGCTGAGGGAGGCAAAATCTCCTATCATATCAAGCTTGGCTTGAACAGACAGACCAGTAGTGTCTCCATCATCACACCGAAGATACATGCACCGAATACGTTTTTTGGTGAACCAGGGCTTTGTTGATTTTGCATTATTTGTCTCTTTCAAGAACTTTGTAGAAACCAATGCATAATAATATCCATTCTCGTGAATGAACTTTTCTATCTCACTGCTGGCCTTTCTGGCGGCTCTCTCATCTCGTTTCTCCTTGACAACGTATGGGTCCTCAAACTTTGAAGTCAAAATACACTCATGAAATTCATCATCAACATCACCTCCATACATTCTGACGATGATATTAGGAAATGCTCCTCTTCTCTTGCATCGAAAAAAGTATCTTCGTCATCTTTCTTCTCCTCATCCAAATTCTCAATTTCGTGCTGACGGTTCTGATTTCGTCCGACGATCTCAATGTTCTTCTCGCCTATCCAAGTTTCTCTTTTGCCAAGAGAGAGAACTATCTTTGAACGGGGAGATTTGACAGTGGGGCCTCGCCTTCCGTGGTAAAGAAGAGTTGCCTCCTTGCCCATATGGACTCCCCCGATCACTCTGATTGGTATGTTGAGTATGTCAGCCATTGGAGTGATTATTGTTGCTCACAGGCGACCTACCACAGCGTCAGATTCGATGGCACTAATTTTGCCTTAAGCAGTTTTGAAGGAAATGGCAGGAAGAGAAATGATTAAGCGTTTGATGATAATGCCATGTTGCATTACTCTGGTATCTTGCATCTGCATTATAAGTGATGCTCTTTTGCTGCTCAGCAGCTTGTGCTCCAAGCTCTGAGGGCTGCTCCTTTGCAATAAACAGGATACGAGAAGTTCTGTATGATGCCCTCATGGCTGCTTCAATTTTCTGTGGCAGTTATCTTTTCCCTTTCTCTCTGCCGTTGACTTGGCCATGGAATTAGCTTTGTTGGCATAGGAAGCAGCGCTTGTAATTATTTTGAGGGCAGAAAATCAGCCTGTGCATTGTCGGCAGTGAAAGAAATGAGATCAATTCAATTTGGCATCAACACCTGGCTTTGTTGCAAAAGGTCAGCGCCCGTTTTATTGCCATCCTTTATTTGAACAGCTGGATGTTGGCCGAATTTTAGTATGGAGGCATTGATCGTGCTTGCGTTTGTGTTGGGATGGCGGATGGGCGTTGGAAATGCACGTAGGAATTCATTCAAATGTACAGGGAGGCTGCTTGTGCAAACCAAGACCATGACCACGATCACCATGAACGGAAATAGAAAATCGAGCACAAGACTCATATCATAACAACAAAGGAGGCTCATCTCAATTCAAATTCAGATAACCCCACATCCACACCCCTTCTTTAATTAAGAGGAAAGCTATTGTCTCGCAAAAATAGTAATGGCAAAAGACAATAATTCACATCATTTTGGGTTGGAGCCGGCAGTTACAAAAAAAGATGGATGTGTTATTGATAAAGAGGAGGATACCAGTGCAACCAAGGATACATAATATTAACTAACCAAGCTTGGTTGAACCAAGCAAAGATAGAATTGCAGAGCCGTGGTTAAGTGAAGACCAACGGAAAACTGCTAAACAATGGCTCGAGCGGATATGCAATGAGGAAAAAGAGGCACGTTTGTCTCAGAATGCAACAGGAAATGATGTAGAGAAGCAGATCCATGCAACACCTTCACAATACTCAGCCGCAGGTGATACTACTGACTCTGCATGTGACTCCTCATCAGCACCTGCAGACCCAGAGGGCAATCCATCAAACCCGTTTCAAAGCGATCCAATGAAAGAAAAATGCAGGTCCTTCCTCCACACTAATAGATTAATTTTTGCCTTATGCCTTTTGTTATTGGTGCCGGCGGCCATTCTTCTTAGGTTTGGCTATTATTCAATGAACGAAGCCAAAGGCGCCAATGCAGATGATTTTATGCCCATTGGTGAAATCTGCCTTATCAATGATATTGATTACCAAGCTCAAACAACAAGTCATTATATCAATGGGAAGGATTCATCTGGCCATTACTCGTACGAATGTGAAGAGAGTTGGCAGTATAACTTTGATGTATTGGATGATGACTGGAGTACAAAGTACAAAGTGACCGAGCAGAATCGGGCATGCGGAAACAAACCGTGCAATACCTGTCCCAATCTTATCGGGAAATATGTATTGAATGATGGCAACCCAATCGAAGAAGGGTCCTTCGTTGCCGAATGCTGGTCTCTGAAGGAGGGAATGAAAGAAGTCCATCCATTTTGGAACTGCGGAGAGTCCACTACCCCTGGAGGGCATGATGTGTGCTATTTGTTGAGCAGCCCAGAGGAGCTATTGAATCGTCACAGGAGAATTCCACAGAAGCAAATCTTGATTGGATGGTTGTTGCTTGTGCTACTCGTGTTGTTACTGTTAGGAAGCTCGTGCCACTTCTGTTATTGCTAGGAGCTGTAGGATATTTACGTTGTGCATGGGGAACATTCAATGATTGGTGAGAAGTGAGCAATGTGTCATTTTGGGTTCCGGGGCGTTAAGGCTTTGTTAGTAGGTAGTTGAGTTGATTGTGCTTTTTGTTCTTTTGTAGAGAAGACCCGTTTGGACCTTCATCACATAAGGACACAAGTCAAATATAGGGACATGGCTCAGAATAAATGGCTTCTCCAACAACAGAGACTTTTCCATGCTCTATAGATCTCGCGCCACATAGTTCAACCATTCGGATCTTGAGTTAATCTTCATGTGCCTTGATGAAAGTCATGTGAGACATGTACTCTCTCATGATTATCTGCCCTACTGCAGTTTTATCAATAATGTTCCCATCATCTAATGTAAAAGAATATATTCATATCTAATTATATCATGTTCCTATTGGCAATAGTTTGCGTGGTATCTCAAATCAGGCTTGCAAATAAGGTTTTTGTTCGGTTTCAAATCATCATCATCAACAATATCCTGTATCAGGCTTCAATATACTATTTTTACTTGCAATCAACTGTTGTTTTGGGGCACCCCTTTCCTCGTCTTCTTGAACAACCACTGCTATCACCACTACTACTTCTTGAGTCTTCACTATCAGAGCACCGTGTACTACTAGTGCTACACGTGTCTGCAAAACTTCCACTGCAGCTGCTATCGTGAGTGATGGCACTCTTGACAGCATCATCATCGCCACTCACATGATTCTTTTTCGATGTATACTTTTCTGAATCACCACCACCACCAGAAGAGGTTTTTCTTCTGCTAAGTCGAATACTAATCTGCTTCACCATAATATTACTACCAAATGCTTTTCTGGCATAATCCTGCCATGGTCTGTGATTGTGAGCTACTTTTGCCACGGTAGAAGCTTGCTGCTGCTGCGACTGTTGTTGTTGCAACTGTTGTTGTTGCGACTGCTGTTTGTAATGGGTAGTGTTGGACGAATAGCAATACGGACATTGTGGAGTATTAAACTGAGAACTCAACCGTTTCCTCCTCCTTCCTACTGTTGTAGTTTGCTTCATGACATTTGTTGCTTGTTCAATTTTGCTTCTCCTATTGCTGCTATTTGATGCAACAACCCGTTTCTTGCCACTTGGAGTACTTCTACTGATTTCCTTTTTCTTGGTTTCCTTGATGGCAGCAAAGCTTCTTCGTAACTCCTTGGAATCATTAAAGGAATTTTTGCTGCTGTCGGTATCTTTCCTCATCTCGACACTGCTGCTGCTGCTACCCTCACTAGCGTCATTATGTGAATCCTTGGCATCATCGATAATATTCTTTGATGACTTCTTTTTGCTGCTGCTACGGAACGATTGGGCGGTGGTGCCACTAACAGAAGACTTGACTCCTTTGTTAGTTCCATCCTCATCGCTATTACTGTTGCTGCTGCTGCATGATGGCAAACTTGCTGCACCTACTTGTTTGTCGCCAGCACTTAACTTGCTGTTGCTAGACTTGCTGTTGCTGGACTTCTTGCTATTGCTGGACTTCTTGCTGATGCCATCGCTGGACTTATCATTGTCATCACCCCTACTTGATGACAGACTTTTCGTTTTGGCCCCTTCTTGACTTGTGCTGCTAGACTTGCTGTTAGACTTGCTGTCCGGATCACTATTGCTAGACTTGCTGGATTTGCTAGACTTGTCATTGGATTTACTGCTGGCACTGCTCGATGATTTATTGCCACTGTTACTGCTCTTATCACAATCACCTTTTCTTGATTTCACACTGCTTTTTGTATCATCCGCAGCAGCTTCGCTCGAATGCTTCTGTTTGATGGCAGTTGTAGCTTCATTGGAATCAACTTGATTGACATCAGACATTGTCTTTTTCTTGTTGTGTTTAGACTGCTGGTTCTGCACCTCCACCACCTTCGGACTGCCCTCCTCCTTCTGCTTGCCATCATCATCACCACCTTGATGCTTCCTCTTGCTGTTGGTATCATGCTCTCGCTTCTCTTGCTGTCCACGGCTACCTTCTTGCGTCTTCTTGTTAACACGATGCTTGTTATTACTACTATTATTATTTTGCATGATGACAGTAGCCGTAGACTCAATAAACGTTTTCATCCATCTACCAGTAACATTCCTCAAGGAGGGGCCAGGACGATACGTGAACAACTTGGCCGTTGAAAGAGATCTACTAGGCTGTTGATGATGACTAGCAGAAGCAGTTCTTCTTCTTCTTGGCGGTGGCATACTTTTGCTTCTCCTTGGTCTTGGCCTTGGCCTTGTGCTTGTGGCAGTTCTTGTTTGTGCTCTTGGCAAACTTTTTCCACGACGTTGACGATTATGGCGAGGAGAGCTAGAAGTAGTTGTAGATGGCCTTGGCTCCTTGTTAATATCGCATTTATCCGAAGTTATCATGCCTTCCTTCTTTCGGGGGTCGTTGCCCTTTCCAACAATTTTCACATGGCTGCGACGCCTGTTATTACTCTTGATATCCTTCTCTCTGCCTATCTCGTTGCCATTGTTGGTACTACTTTTGCTATCATTCTTGCAGCTTTTGGAGGTGGCAATATTTTGGTGCGCAGGCTTTGACTTGATGATGACTTCATCTCCTTTCTTGGTCTCTTTGTTGGTAGACATACTACTTTTGCTTTGGCGGACGTTCTTGCAGCTTATTTTGGATGCGGCAATTATAATTTGCTCCTCAACCTTTGACTTGGTGGCATCTTTCATGGCTTCATTCGTAGATCCTTCCCTTGTGGGATGAGAACGTTCCATGCTCGCATCTTTGTTGACTTCTGTAGATCCTTTTGTGGCAATAATAATTTGCTGCTCTGGCTTTGGCCTGGTGGCATCATCTCCTTTTCTGGCTTCTTTGGTAGACGCACTTTTTCTTGAGGGACGTTCCGCTGTGCTTGTATCTTTGGCTACCACAGATTTTCTAACTCCCGTAGTAGCAGTACTCTTGATTTCTGGGACACAGAAAGCCTTGTTGACAGTTTTCTTCCTTGGTTGTGCCTCCTCGTCATCATTTGACGAGCTCTTCTTTGTCTTTGCTTCCGAACTCTTCTTGGAGGAGTGCTGATGCTCATTGGTAGAAGAACAATTTTTTTGAGTAGTCTTGCTTTTGCAATTGGTACTGCCATCCTCTACCAACGTCTTGATCCCCTTCAGAAGGACGGATGCCTTGCTTGATTTGACATTGTCAACAACTGGCTTATTGCCATCTTCTACCAACATTTTGATCTCTTCCAAAAGAACCGATGCATTCCTAACTCGCTTGATGATGCCATCATCGTTTGCTTTCCAATCTTCATTTAGTTTATCATCTTCAACTGGCAGCACAGGCTGGGTAGACCTACGGCATGGCAAGCTCTTGCTACGCCGCTTTTCCTTCTTTGAATCCTCTGCAGTCTTGAATTGGACATGGAGACTCCTACGAAGTTGACCACAGCGACGGCCCTGAGAGGTTGAACGCCTTCGATTCTTGGTTTGTGTGGTGGAAGAAGTCTGCCTTGATTGTTTCTTGGGGGCACACTTCTTTTTCTTGGTTACCTCTTTGCCACCGTCTGTAGACTTGATCTTGTTCAATGTCGCGGTAGTATTATTTTTGCTCAACCATTGATTGTGTGGCACAATTTGATGCTCTTTCTCCTTTGAACTCCTCTTCTTCTCTTCTTTCTCTACTTCTTGTTTCTTCAAGGCATCATCATTGCAATTATTGTCCTTCTTCTTAGGCGAGCGACCTCCCTTTTGTAGGTTGCCAGCAGATTTGCATGCTTTCTTGGTTAGAGTGGATGATCTCAAATCATGATGAGCCTTAGAATGCTTTTCGATGCCATTAGTCTTCTTGGAGGCAGATTCTTTACTGGAAGGTGACGGTGATTCGTGCACTGTTTGCTTCTTTGGAGGGCTGGATGGCAGTATCTTCATTGACTGTGGCTGCGGCTTCTTTGTCGCATCCGATTCCTTTTTGCAAGTCTTGGAAAATGTTTTTGCTGCAGCTGCTGCTTCTTGGTTTTCAGGACCGTCTTCTTGACTGAGCTGCAGAGGTTTTGTTGGGCGTACCTCGTCGTCCTTCTTGGCCTTTGCTCGTTCTTCCTTGACACGAGATGATGATCGTGGCGTAGGACTACAACGATCTCGTGTGCCTTCTTCATTATCCTTTCGAGGAATGGTCGATTTCTCTTGTTTCAATCCAGAAGACAAAGCTGATACAGCCTTCTTCTCGTCGCGACTCTTCTCGTTCATCTTGCCATGATATCGTTTGCTAAGCAATCCAACCTTTCTTTTGGGCAATACCTTGACAAACTTTTTACTTGGACCGTATGATGTGGATGATTGAAGCTGCTGCTGTTTTTGTTGACCCGATTGGAGCTGTGGATCGATAGTTATACGATGGACTGGAGGAGAAGGTCTCGCTGTTGTTGTGCCGCTGGCGGCAATGGGAAGAGCCATGATGATATTATATGTTTTATTGTTGATGATATTCGATCTATGATGCTGTTTTGTTCTTGATTTTTCAGTGGAGTGATAGTAGCGAACCAATCTCGATAACTGGTACACAGATGGATGTGTGTGAATAGATTTTATTTATTTCTGAACCAATAACTCTCATGAGATCAAGAATGAGATAGATGGCATGTCACTTCCAATAATATATTCAATGCTTCATTTCCATGTGATATGCATTATTTTTGCTTCATTTTCATGTGGTGTGCATTATTTATTTTGCCATGCCGAGTTGCTAGAGGTAGATGTAACGCATCTCTGCCTAGCTAGAGAGGAGTAGAGACAAATCGAAAACAGAATTGATCTGAGATAGATGAGATCATTCTTTGAGCATACCTACTTCAATGAGTTCGGCCCTCTATTTCAGCTTGGCTGGCTTGGGCTGGCTGGGTCGCAAATCAACGGTAGATATCTATCTGGCTTGGGTGGCTCAAAGTCTAAGCATCTGATTTGAAGACACTAATCTGACAGCGTCCTATCTACAAGGCCTCAATGTCTATCGCGGTTTTCTGTTCGCACAACTATATTCTTTTCTCGAGAAAAAAACAAAAGATTTGTTTTTGTTTCAAAGGGAGAGAATTTTTTTGTGTGGAAAGGGCAATAGCACGAGTAGAAATCCCGAACTACATACATATAATATGAATAAATTCGACATATTATTTTGAGTGAACAGGATATACTGACAAAGGGAAGAGTGTCACAGGCTCCGATAGGTGTCTCTAGTACCTCCTGTCACAAGGGGGCTATTGTGAGTCTCACTTTTTTGGCTTTGGGCACAGTTGGGCTCATGGTACCTGTATTTTTTCGGCGAAAGGGCTCAATATGAATATCACTAAAGATGCCTTGCGGGTCTTGACAGTATTGTACGAAGTCCTCTGTAACTTCTTTGTGTGATCAGGTAGGGATGTGGAAACTAATAGATACCTACGTAGGTACCTGCATACACATGTAGGTATTTTCACAGATGACAGATCTAAGCTTGAGTCTAATTCTGGCACATCCCAGCTTACATTATTTGTTTAGCTGTCTCGTGCTAAAGCTAGCGAATATTGCAAATAATTGTTTTGCAGGCTGTGGGGGTCGAAAGGGTAAAATCACTTAATTTTTTATTGCTCTCCTTAGGAGAGCAGGTGAATAAAAAAATGTTGAAAGCCAACGATCCCTTCCCTCTGAACAATTAATCCCTCCATCCTTGTTTGCACCTTTTTAGTCCGTAATTATTAGAGTTGTGTTGCTCACCTGGATTGATGGTGAAGTTATTCTAGGCATTTTATAACTTTTCAAAATTTCAAACCCTACGTAGGAATAAATAATATATGGCAGGCAATGTCTCTCAAAAGCATTTTGAGGTCCCTCGTGCACCTCCGCCCGGAATCGGCCGGAGTTCAATTTGATCTGGAGATTTTTCTGAAAAGCGTGATCCCCCCCAATCTAATATTATCATAGTACCAATTCCTATATGGAATAGTTCAAGAATTGATACGGTAGTTTTAACTAAATAGGTATACCGCTCTCGACTAATTGCCGGTCATTGACCCGTAAGCTCTGATGTGGTACAATGTACATGGATGTGTATTTGCTGCTTCTTGCTAGGTACCAGTAACATATCTTCAGAATCCTTTTTGGATGACAGCCATTATTTGCTGCAGCGCTGCTTCTTGATGTTCAAGACCATCATCTTGCCCGGCTCTGTCGCGAAGCTTTGTGTGTGTGGAGCGCTCCTCGCCCTTTTTCTTCTTCTTGGCTCTTCTTCTTTTGCTCATCATGATCATGGTGTAGAAGGACTGTGGCAATTACTTCGTGTGCCTTCATTATTGTTCTTGGCTGATGGAACAATTTCTCCTGTTGAAATATGTGACCCCCAGCCCAAACAATTCTTTACACGATGTCATACAATATTGTACTTTGAATCTTGCAAATGGGGGGAGCTATGCATGCTCAATGATTTTTTGTTAGGGTGTTATTAGCGATTTTAGCGGTTTATGCCGAGTATTGTCCGCCTAAATTACCAACTGTTACCATACAAACCATTGAGCATGCATTCATCAGCCAATAAAGGTCCAATTTTTAATGTTCAAGGCACACTATAAATTTAGAAATGCATTATCTACAAGAGCTATACACTAGTTCATGCATTCAGCATTCAATTCTGTCCCGCTGTTCCGCCCCACCACAGTAGTGTGTGTTTCTCGTGGCTCATTATCTGGCCGACTTGGCATCTTGTGCTATTTTTGTCACGAGTTGATGGCTTGATCCGGGGCTTTGTAATCTCCGCCAAAAACCAGCAGAAGCTCTATTCTCGTGTGAATTTCCACCTAATTTACAGAATATCGATTAACCACAACGTTTTCGCTACTTATTCCTACGTAGGATTGTACCGTTGGTCTACCCCGTGCCTCTCTCTCT
>JALLOX010001340.1:0-10383 GCA_036939695.1 Thalassiosira ordinaria
GTGAAAATAATCGCATGACACCGTATTGGGATCTATGATATTCCCAAAACCGGACGTATGTAGCGAGAGGTAGCGTTACTCTACAAGATCGCGTGTGAAGTCTGTGTGAAAGGGTGAAAGTTGGTGCTTAACGCCCCTCTATTATCATCTATCAAGCGAAAGCCTATTTTAGAGGTACGACTGGTCACAACATCAAGATCATGGATGACCGTGAACTTCACGGTCAGCTTACGGTCATATCGAATATCACGGTCGTCTGCGGCCACTTCACGGCCGTTCGCGATTGCTTCACGGTCACTTCATGGTCGTGTCTATGGTATTTATTCTACAATATAATATCATGTTCATTTCACGGTCATTTCACGGTCACTTCACGGTCACTTCACGCTCATTCACGGTCATCCACGGTCACTTCACGGTCAACCGTGATGTAAGCACGGCCTATCCATGATCTTGCATGTATGTACCCACGTGAAGGGGCTTTGGGACCATATGGTAGTTGTGAAGGTCCGAAAACGGGCCCGAAGGGCCAAACAAAGGAGCAGAAAAGAGGAGAAACTTACCGACCAAAAGAGAGAAGGAAAAGAGGGGAGGGATATCATTCTATTACTCAAAAAGAGATGCAATTAAGCGGCTTGCTATGTTCAATAAAGCCTTCCAAAATCTGAATCATCTCTTTATCCCTTGACGCTCTAGCCGAAGGCGCGACTGTTGGTTTTTCCCTTATACCAATGAGTCAGAGCGGCAATTGTGTACAGTAGCCAACGCATTAGTCACCACCAGGCAACTTAATCTACACAGAATAGAAAAAACTAACCTAGTAAACTAACATAAAGCTAGTTCAAGCTTATATCCTCGTATCATCAAGCCGGTTTCTAATCAAAGAGATCAGCAGGTAGGATATTCAATCAGATCCAAAGAGGCAGAGTTCTAACAATTGCCGCAATATCTGATCAAGCAAAATAATCTCATAGGTATACTTTTTGCGCATATTAATTCATTTTCTAGTCTCTTGTTCTAAGCTAATTTTGTTTTTGATCAATATATTGTAAGCCAAAAAAATGATTTTAATCACCTTTTTGTGCTGTCCATATGAACGGCATTTGCTTTTGATTTTGAAGCACACGGAGTAGCATCTATCGTATAATTGCTTCCTGAAAATGAATTGAAGATTATAAAAATTGATGGATGGATGTCCTAGATCATGATGCACAACAATGCATAGTGCATTCATTGTCCAAAATCCGTCCAATTTTTCATTTGTTGAATTGAATGAGAATTGTTGTTGCATACCTGTTGCCATAAAATGCATCTACATTGCCACTGTTGCGTATTGTACGCCTTTTGTTGCTGTGTATCTGTTGTCACATGACAAGACCCAAAAATATTACTTTCTCTGCTTGATACCTGCATGCTGCAAAATTCTGCCCACTTAATGCTTTTTACATTTTCCATCAACGCCATACATCATGGATGCCATACACCGAAGAGGTACATTGTCATCGTTGCTAACATGGGACTTCTCTCTCTCCTCCCAAAGTCATGTAGTTGTGTGCCCCCTCCCCATGAGTTGATTGTTGCGTCTGGAAAGATTATTCTCTACCTCCAACTGCAGTCCGTGATCAAAGATGATTGACGCCCAACCATGCGATTGACAATGATGTAGGATGGAAGGCTTGATGGCGTCCCCGATACGATCGTTTGCCAGCAATGATGACGACTCCCTTAGTCGCAGCCAGGGTGAAATTATGATGGTTTGGGAGCACAAAATTGAAAAATTGCCGTGCTGCCGCGAATGTTCGGCCGTTCAATGTCCGCGACCGTAGGACAACATGTCCGGCCGATCAACTCCTCACTCCGAGGCCGTGGGGGCCTTCTATGAACAGCCACATCCGCGGCTGGAGATGGAGTTCATGGCCATCACATCATTGCCGCCAGTAAGGAGGCCAACACAACACGGACACAGAAGCAGAAGCAGAGAGGGAAAAAATGAGATGTTGTCAGATGCACACGTCAAAAGATCTCTTTCTATCTATGGTTGCCTACAACTCATCATGTCATCATAGTTAATGTTATTTCAATATCAATATGAATTCCTCTATACTCATCTAAAACGTAAATATTTGGTTAGAAAAATATTATAGATGGCTTTTTAGGCAAAAAGGAGAACATGATACTCTTCTGAGTTATTTGTATACAATCCATTATGGGCAAGTACGGTAGGCGCACTACTCAAATACGGATGTAGAGGTAAGCGCACTATTGAACTCCTATGCATGTATATTTATATTATTTACTTGTATTTTTGGCAGTTATGAATATTATTTATGCATCATGGTACGCCTGAGCCATCACAACCATCTACCATAAGCCCGTGAAGGGATCAGTGCAGGTCACAAGAGCCCTGCAACAAAACCGGTTTCAGTATTTTGCCGGATGATGGTGGAGCTCCAACTGCCTCAATGGCGGAAGGTGTCGGATAATGCCGGATGGTGCCGGATTTAGCCGGAAAGTACCTGATTTTCTGAAAAAAGGAATTCATTCAATATATATTTTATGGCAAGGTGAAGAAGGAAGGGGTAAACATTTTTAGGGGTGGGATCAGGGATTTTGTTTGCGTTTGCGTTGGAGGTTAGAGGTGATAGGACGGTGTGCGCGTGGTGTATGTTGAGGTGTGGTTGGGGTACTGACTCCCTGGGATCTCTTTTTATCTAGTCGCGGGTCAAAAATTGCATAGGGTACATACTAGCTAAAAAGAGGGAAACATCACTTTTGGACAACATTTTATGTTCGTGTAGGAATAGTAGAAACGTGTGTAGAAAAAAGGGAAAAATCTTTGTTTTTGTAGGATTATTTTTTGTTAGGGTTCATACTAGCTAAAAAAGAGGGCATAGGAATAGTAGGGGTGTCTGTAGAAAAAAGGGGGAAATCATCGTTTTTCATATCGACAGTTAATTTGTCTGGGGAGATAGAGTAAAAGTCTATCTGATCTTCCGCCAGCAAGCAATCACTGATCCATGCCATTTAATGATTGAGACACGGCATTTGCAAGATTCGCGTTCTTTTCTGGGGGGTGCCCCCTGGACCCCTGGGAAAAGAATAAGGGCAAGGAAATATTTTAGGGAATATGCCATTCAAACCCAAAACTGTCCCCCAAAAGGGACTAAGAATATGGCAAAAATTATTTTGCCAGATTATTGTTGTAGAGGTCTCACTGAGCAAGCTCACCTCGGATAGAGAATGATAATGACAGCAAGCAATATTGAGTCACTGCAGTTGCGAGGTTCGCATTCTTTTCTGGGGGGCATGCCCCCCAAACCCCCCGGGGAAAGAAAAAGGGCAAGAAATTTTGTTTGCCAAAAATTCCCCCAAAAGGGACCAAGAAGATGTCGAAAATTATTTTGCCAGGATTATTGTTGTAGAGCTCTCAGTAAGCAAGCTCGCCTCGAATAGTATGTAGTGGCAATAGCAAGGGCAAGGGAACAACGATAGGTGCGATTCTATGCCTGATTCTACCTATTCTCTAGAGAGAGCAAGAGCTATGAGTAATTGAAATGTAGGTATGATGAAAAGGAGCGAGAGAATAAATGTTATGGATGATCTCCAAACAAGCACGATATTCCTACGTATTCCAAGATGAAGCACGCTGCCGCTGATCAATCATTGTTGGTGGCGCCTTTGCTTCTTCTTGTCCAGAAAATATGCATCACATCAATCGCGCACCAAATATGACCAATGATCAATGGATGGCAACGTCAATGCACCTAATCAATGAGTGTGGTGTTGATGGGTAGTGCAGCAGCAGGAAATGAAAATATGGAATGAATGGCAGATTAGTACGCTGACGCTGCCACCACCATCATTGGCATTTGTTGATGACATCGTCAATACCAACCATTGCAAAGAATGACTTTAATGAATAATGTCTCAAAGCCATCAACACAAAGAGATGTAACGCAACAACAGAAGCATGAAAATCTTTGCTTGGGACAGCAATATGATAGTGGTAATGAGGATTAAAATGAAGGGGGGACACATGGAGAAGGGCAAAATGTTCTACTACCAAAACTATCAAAGAGGATTGTCTTGATGTTTATTTGAAACTGCATTCCCTCATGAGGGGGCGATGTTAGAATGATTGATGATTGGGGCAGAGAAGACAATGCCATAACAACAAATCAGAATATTAAATGAACAATAATAGCAATGACAACAACAACGGCAATGGTCCTCTTGTTGTGGTCAAAAGAAAAACGGTTGCTACCACAAAGGCTGCCGCTGCTGGGAATGAAGGCTAAAATAATAGCCATGGCAATGATAGCAAAATCGATGCCAGTGTCATAATTGAGGGGAGGATACGAAGGCAAATGATGATCATCAGATCTTCAACACCAGTTAGCGATAGCCACTCCAACATGTGATGAATAGCTGAAGATTAGCTACCAGTGCTCCATCAGTATCCCGTTTGCTAAATGAATTGGGGTTTGAAGCTACAAAATTGATATGATCCGGCAGACCTCAAATGCATATCTAGAATGGCAAACCTATCCTCTTTTGTTTGAAAATAGAAACCTACATTTGATTGATGGCCTAGTATCTGAGCTTGCTGGAGGAAAGAGTAAGAATAAACAGAGATGTATTAAATGATAATCAGGCTAATATCTTATTCCATAGCCTTTCACAGTCTTTGAATCAAAATAGTATTAACTGCAGAGGCCGGTACTTCTTATTTTTGCTCTGAGCTGCTAACACAAATAACTAATCTACAAAGTGCTGTAAAGTAATCTGGTTTTTGTGAAACAATTAAGATGAGACAATAGAGATGCATCCTCCTGGCTCAGTGCATCATCGTCTCCATAATATTTCATCCACAGAAGAAGTATAGCCTTGTATGAGAGACTTCCATAGACATCCAGAGCTCTGAGGCAATATGATGCACTGATGGTACACCATGCATCTCTCGAGAGATGCATCGCATTCAGCTCTCGCAAGATTTAATGTGGAGATGAACAATCTTGACAATAGAAGTATAGAGAGCCTTGTATCACCATCTACTAAAAAATCATACTATCTCTCTGGAGAGATTTTGGTAGATGATTCCCAAGAACTGTGAGGTATTACAATGCACCCATGCATCTCTCAAGAGATGCATCATTTATCTCTCGAGAGGTGTCATATAGATGAATACTATCAAGTTTCTCTCAATAAATGCAGCGTATCAGCTCTAAGAAAGACGCAGAAATCTCAAGAGGTACAAAACACCGCTATCATCTCTATGTAGATGTGCATTGAAACTTCTTTCTAGAGTGAGAGTCATCAAAACATCTCTTTTTTGAGAAATGCATTGTACCAATGAAACATCTCTTTTGACGTATACAGCATTGAAAATCTGAAGATTTCAAGACCTCTTTGTTCTGTGCCATGAATATATCTCTCCAGAGCGTACCTTATTGCATAAAGATGAATATGCCCCTTCGTGTCTCTCGGCACTACAGGTGGAATCAAATGCAAGTCTGGAGAGATACATCTTTATTCAGAAAACATTATTCGATACTAAATCAATCAATGCGTCACCAAGTCCATTGTACATCTCGCCAAAACTCACTTGATCGTTGCTATGATCTCCATGGCACCGCTACCATCAAGAATCAAGGAACTACTGCTGATAAGCAACTAATTGTATAACCATACCCCCCAAAAAACACTATTTGCCATTTGCCATTGCCAGTGCCTTCGTACCTAATTATCATCCATTGCCTTTGCCATGTCATCATTGCAATCAATATTTTCAGGCTCTTTTTTGTTAGTTGCTGCTCCTTATGGCCAGACGTTAGTTCCCGGAGGGCGCGGCGGAGGGTCTGATTGAGGGTTGAGGCCTGATGATACCGGATGGTGCCGGAGGGTGCCAGGGATCCGGACGGATCCAGGAACCAGATGCCGTATTATGCTGGATGATGCTGGATGGAGGCGGATGATGTCAGATGGCTGATGGTGGGACCAGCACCTGTTGAAAGCCCAAAATGTATTGTAGAAACCGGTTTGTTGCTGGTAGTCCGAGCAAAAAAACTAATAAAGTGCAAAAGGATCAAAAAAATTGTGGCATTACCAATTAATTCAACCCCTTGCTTGCCCTCTCAGCCCACTTAACACAGATCAACATACAGCTAAATAGATACACACCAGTCCAATGAAGCATACCATATCACAGTGCAAGGGGGGATGCTCATTGATGCCAAAAAGGGATGAACTGATGTTGCTAGGATCAAGATCAAAACTCATCTGGTACAAAATGATTTTTCTGTGTAGAAATATGTAGCATCACCTATCAGTTGACACTGAATGTACATAGCTGAGCTGGTCTTTTCAGGAGGGGGTACAAGTGCTTTGAGTGGCCTCAAGAATCAAGAAAAGTACACCATTGTACCATCCTACACAGATACCTTGATTTGTTTGAATTGTCATAGGAAATAGAAGGAAAAGAATCGATCAACATATACACTGTAGATGAAGAAAATAGATTTGATCCTTTTTTGGGATAAAAATGAAGGAGGGATGATGCAAATGGTACTTTTTCTTGTTATCCTAGAAAAGGATCAAAACATGAGCAAGGATAGTTTGCCAATGGTTTCTAAAAGATGCTTTTGATATGCTATTCCTGACAATTTTCTGTAATTGTAATAAGAAAGTAGTTTATTAACGGATAAATGATTTGGCAGGTTTACGCTGTGAGTATCACTTGATCTGACCCAGCTCTAACTAGTCAGTCTTGGAACTAAGAGGAAGCTACTCTCAAGCTCATTGCATCCTTTTTTAGCTTCATTCTCTGCATAAACAGGAATAGCATCCAGATGATCTCAAGACTAACTACTTGACTATCAGTTAATCTTGAGACTGACTACTTGACTATCGGTCAATTATGAGACTGACTGTAATATTGCATCAGTTAGTGTCAAGATTATGTCGCCTTCTGAATTAGCTGCTCAGGTGTTCCGCGAGTCTTGAGGATGGACAATTCTCTACTCTAACTGGTAGCTAATCTTAGGACAACTATTTAGCTACATATGATAACTGTGTCAGATCAACTCTTTGTGCCTCTCATAGGTTTTCTAAAGGCTTTGAAATTGGTCACATTTGTTGATATGTTTCATGTGACAAGGTCACAGTTCTATGGAACCAAGGGCCAACCAAAAAGTCTAGCACCCCCAGCACACCAATGAATTTTTGATTGAACTTGAAATCTTTCAAACTACTATGGAGGTTTTATTACAAAAATGAGTTTGCAGCCGCGTCTAGCTTTTATCTAGCTTTGCTAAGCGCCTCACTATCCTTACCAAACATGACTCCTACTAAGGAAAGAGTAGCCAATGTTGCTATTGTCATCATTTGTTGTTTGCTGCATGAATTTCTGGATCAGATTAATGCCATGTGGCCACCAAACAACCTCGACTGCATCAAATGGGGCCAGTCTCTTCGTCCTTCACTGCCCACCACGCAGGTACCATGTATTTTTTGCGTACTCTGCCGCACAGACAGTCATCATCTCCCATTGAATATGTCCTCTTCCTCTAAGCCATCATTGTGTCTCCCCCTACTGGCATTGAAATTGAACTCTCCAAGTCATCTGTCTCCTTTGCCTCTGGCTCTGTAACTCCCAAATGGGTGCAAAACGGCTGTTGTGACTTGCAAGGAGGGCTTTGGATTCCTTACTGGAGTGATTTTTGACATTCTAGCTAACATAGACTACTAACGCTTCTCAAGTACATTATCTTTTATTTTACCATCAAAAAATGACCAACAACAAGATTATTCTGTTTTTATGGTTTCTCTTGTTAAAGACTACCATTGATGGGTGATTCACTCCCCTCTATCCGTCCTTCAACACCATCACTGTGACATTCGCTTCTCCGTCCTAGAGTGACAATAAAGCAATGGCTGCAATACCCCTGATGAATCAAAACGGTGGCATTGGTGCCAATTGAGGTCAGATTTGCTTGGTTGGACCAAATAGATGGTCTACATCATTGTTTTATTGGGCATCAACATGCTTGGTCACATGCAAGATCAACGGTACAAGCTCTTGGCAGACACTGGTAGCTGCAATAATAGCACTTAATTGTGCCTTCAGCCTTCAGCAGCCCCTATTCTGCTAATATTTCTTAATTAAATTTAACATTGATACTGTAGCTTAGTATGGTTTAAATCATTCATTAACTCTATTATTTATCTATGTTTATGCACACAATTATCGCGATGATGCAAATCAAAACATCTCACTTTAATTACCAAAACAAATGCCTTCGTGCATGGGAAGGCGTGGTTTCTGCCCATGCGTTGCATACAGATGTCATGGACATTTAATCAAGCCATGCCTTGATGCCAGGGGAGTGACCCACCAGGGAGGCAACCGCTGTGCTGCCACGGTATGTTTGGTCAATGGGTTGTTATTGTGTGTTGCTATTTGTTCCATCCCTCAGGTGTTTGTGTTGTGGCACTAGTTGTGAGATGTGAGATCAACAAAAGAGAGATATTTGTGGCCCCTTTTTAGCTATATGAATTGTACTGTAGGTTCCAATTCAGCTTTGGAATGATGGGTCAACTTTCCCAAACCAATAGTGGGTGAAAGAGATGGAGTTGCGCCAAGTATAGAATAGTTTCAGAATTGTCTGCTTGTATAATTTAGACAACTATTTTGACTTGGACTTTAAAAAGTGTAAGAAAGCCACAACTATTTGTGCAACCAAGCTAGTTTGGGGATCTGATTTGTGCCTAACAACTTAACTAGCCTTTTTGATCGCGTGCAATGTCAAATTTTGTGCATAGGTACTCTCTGGTCAGGTTTTCAAAGCCCCGGATGCTGACACAACCACACTATATCCCACTCTTTATTGGAGAGTCATTCAAGCTCCACTAGCACTACCCAAATAGGCGGAAATCGCTACTACCAGAAAGAAAGGAAGTGGTAATGCAGTACTGGCAAAAGAATATGGTCCTTACCAATGTGCAAGCTAAGGCAATTATAGAAGAGACCAAACTCAAGAAATTGAAGCAGTATTTGGCTGAATTTCAGCTGAATAGGCAAAGAAGGAAAAATTGGCCAAGCTGGAACAAACCAACTTCCAAGCCATGGTGGACCCACCAACCCTGCTTTTGGTTGAGAAATGGGATTCTTTAGTATGGTGCATTGGATGTAGCTGTGGTGCAAAGGAGTCAGGCCATGTCACCAGCCCTGTATCCAACTATTGTCATGCATGCGTAAAAGGTTTGGGAGCACATCCGCAGCAATGGTTGGCTCTCCTGACCCCATCACACCCCTACTTCCCAGCCAAGGGGCACCCGACACCCTGCATTGGCTGTGAAATGGGATTCTCTGGTTCGGTGCATTGGATGTAGCTGTGGTGCAAAGGAGTTAGGCCATGCCACCAGCTCTGTATCAAAACATTGACATGCATTTGAACAAGGTTTGGGAACACATCTGCAGCAGTGATATGCTCTCCTGACCCCATCACACCCCTACTTCCCAGCCAAGGTGGATCCACCAATTTTGCATTGGCTGAGTAATGGGCCTCTCTGGTTTGTTGCATTGGATGTAGCTGTGGTGCAAAGGAGTTAGGCCATGCCACTAGCACTGTATCCAACCATTCTCATGCATGTAGAAAAGGTTTGGGATCACATCTGCAGCAATGGTTGGCTCTCCTGACCCCATCAAACCCCTTTTTCTCAGCCAAGGTTGAACAACCCCCGCATGACTGCATTGGCTGAGTAATGGGCCTCTCTGGTTTGGTGCATTGGATGTAGCTGTGGTGCAAAGGAGTTAGGCCATGCCACAAGCACTGTATCCAACCATTGTCATGCATGTGGAAAAGGGTTTGACAACACATCTGCAGCAACGGTTGGATCTCCTGATCCCATCACATCCATACTTTCCAGCCAATGTAGACTGACCAATTCTGCATTTGTCTGAGTAATGGGATTCTCTGGTTTGGTGCATTGGATGTAGCAATGGCGCAAAGGAGTTAGGTCATGCCACCAGCACTGTATTCGCTCATTGTAATGCACGTAAATGGGTTCTTTAGGCACACTTCTACAGCAGTGAGAGTGCATAGGTGGACTCACAAACCCTGCATTGGCTGAGAAATGGGATTCACTGGTTAAGTGCATTGGATGTAGCTGTGGTGCAAAGGAGTTAGACCATGCCACCAGCACTGTATCCAACCATTTTGATAAACACTTAAAAAACACTTCTGCAGGAATGGTTGGCTCTCCTGACCCCGTCACAAACCTACTTCCAAGCCAAGGTGTACCCACAACCCGGCATTGGCTGAGAAATGGGCCTCTCTTGTTTGGTGCATTGGATGTAGCTGTGGTGCAAAGGAGTCATGCCAT
>JALLOX010001358.1:0-14362 GCA_036939695.1 Thalassiosira ordinaria
TTAGGTATGTTGCGTCGCCGAGCGCTCAGCCCAGCTAAAAGGTATCGTGTTGTACGTAGGAATAGTACTTATCTACGTGGAGCGTCTATCGAAATCTATCAATATCTAATCGTATCAAATTGTACGTAGGAATAGTACTAATCTACGTAGAGCGTCTATCGAAATCTATCAATATCTATCGAAACCTATCAAAAGTTCACCCACTCCCCACTCCCCAGCATTAGGAGATCGAAGAAGATAGGAGGCGATGAACGATGAAGGCCGGGGGAGAGCGGCGATGACGATTGCTAAATTGGCCGGATGAACAGGTGGCGCTGCCGTTTGAAGTAATTCGGTCCTCGGTCCTCGGTCCTCAGTCCTCGGTCGTGCGTCGTGCATGAGCATGAGATTGAGATGAAGTGATCGGTGGTAGTGGTAGCAGAGGAAATCTAACCCCCAGCCCTTTGCGCAGCCTCTAGAGATACTGAACAACTTATGGAACAATGTCATCGTGGTCTGTGAAGAGACAGTGCATCCGGTAGTTAGACCGGCTTCATTGGTCTCGATGTTGACCTTCTCTCCAAACATGTAACATGTAATGCGCTGGCTCTTTTTGACAATCGCGAGCGTTCACTCAGAATCACTAACATGCTCTGAATGGAATCATTATTTGGCAGTCTGCTCCTCTCTGGGAGGGTCTTATTTCCCAAAAATCTATCCCAGCCATCGAGAATTGCGTGATGATGGTTGAAGAGCCAGTTCGCTCCAGTTCACAGTTTGAGTTTGGCTGGGCTTCCCAATAACACGCGGAAACCAGATGCCGTCGTATTTCATGGTGGATGTATCCACTGGCAGGCACCATTTGTGATGATGATATTCCCACTGCGGATGATGAACCTGTTGAAGAAACGAAACGCGGATGGGCCCCCAACTTCCAATCTACTACTCCAAAACTATGTGTACCATATCATATTGACAAGTTCCAAGTTAGGAAACAGCGGCATGAACATGAATAGTTTTGTCTTTGAAGATGCAATGCAAATGACCCATGAAAGAATAGCCTTGGAGGCCATCGAGAATTTCCATTATGATGCTGTTGAAAATGGCGATTTGCCCTGTTAGAACAACAAGAGAGATAATAGTGGGCTTTATGTCATTACTATGTCGAAGGTGGGAAGGACCTATCCTATCACACTACTTTCAGATCATCATACATTCAACGTAGCCACAATTCACAAGGGCCGAGGCTTAGCGCGTGTCTGCTATCAGACTGATGTGTTGCCAATTGATTTGCCTGGACGCCACTGTTGGAACAATCACAATTCACGTCACTCTGTCGACGAGCAGAGTACTGACTCAACAATAATGCAAGTATGGCAGGGCTCCACTTCCATTTTTACAATCACAATTCACGTCATGAGAAGCGACTGGCTCTGTCAACGAGCAGAGTACTAACTCAACAATAATGCAAGTATGGCAGGGCTCCGCTTCTATTTTTTGATCTCATGCTTGTCCTAGTACTGCCCCCCCCCCCCTGGTGAGAGATCTTTGTCACAACTCGGTGGTGGTCTTGAACATGATTGATTCTGCGAGCAAATGTACCATTGCAGTTAGTCTCTGTTGGATTGTGCTCTGGCACGTATCTCCAGCCTAAATTCGCAGAACTAGTTGTTCCTCCACTCCTCTCTTTTGTGGAATGATGCCTCAAAGCAACCGTAGGTTGAGATAACAATTGAATACTTATCAAAAAAAATATTCATAACCAATATTGCTTATTTGATCTGCTTATACAATTTTATTTCCAACAATTTTGGAGAGCAACAATGGACACATGGCTTCATCACTGGTTCATTGTCACTCTCTAACACCTACGTTGTTATTGCATCTTTGGTTTTGGAAGACCAGTGCACATGCACTGGTTTTCACATGTGTACTAGACACAGATGTGTCATTTGGCGAGTACCTTTTTGGTGGGTGCTCCGCCTTATCAGTATGTACCATGAATTCAGCGAGAAAACTCTTCAGGTTCATAACAAGTACCTACTGACGACGATACAACATGAGGAGACAGCTGGTTGGCTAGAGTTACTGTGCCTGACTGAGGTCGTGGCGTGGCTCACAGCAAATGTTAGCGAAGGACTAATAGACCCCCCACGATAGACAGTATCTCATGGCTGTAGGTTAGATTGAATTGATGCTAGCTTAAGAGAAGAATTTGGAGCTCAGGCTGATGCAGGCTGACTCCTGGTTCCCTCTAGGTAAAGGTTTGTTTGAAAGTTGATAGATGCGGTAGGTCAAAAAAGTCTATCATGAAGCTAGGGTACCTCATAGATGAGCTGTTGAAGAGATCAGGGTGATTGTGCTTGCTCGTTTGAAGCGAATGTTGAATTCCTCAGCAGGGATTTGTTTGATTGTTCATAGGTTTGTTAATCTTGTGATTGTCTGGAGCACCTAGGCAAGGGAAGCACCAGTTAGTGAATCTGAATCATGTGGCAAATCGCAAACGGACAATCAAGCCAGACAACACATCATATCTTAGGTGATGAGCAAGAATTTGACTGCTATAAAGTATCTTTGAAGTCTCAAAAGGATTTAAAGAAAAGAATCAACGACTTGGTGGACCAAGGGTGGACCCAGTAGAGTGTATTCACGCTAAAGGCAGACAGGCCATAATATTACAGTAGCAGGCAGCGCGCACAGTATCATTTCCAAATCTAATAATGGCCAAAGAGGCACGAGAGAGACATCCAAGATGCTCAAGCTACTATCCATGGAAAAAATGGAGATATCAGAGGGATAAATTCATGAGATGTATCCGCGGCAAACAACTCATAGGAGGGCTTGAGTCTAACACGAAATACTGGAGGGGGCAGCTGATTGATAATCCTGGAAGAAGTTTATCCATTGCCATAGTCAATACTCTACCAATCCTGGAAATGGCGCATCTGAGCAGTGCTAACGAGTGGTAATGTCATGGGGCCATGGGTGTATTGATCATGTCTGCAACCGGAGCTAACAAAGCGGAAAGTGTCTCGACTTCCTCTCAAGCCAATGCATGATTGGGTAGATAGAACGAAGATAGGAGATGCAACAACATTTTATGTGTAGCTGAAGTTGTCACCGATCTGGACATAGATCTGGAGAAGGCAATTGCTGACAGAAGTTCTTGGACTTCAAGTCTGGTTCAAGCATGGTTCAAGAGAGAAAACAGCAAGTAGATGGTATGAGAGGCATACATAAGATGAGAATGCATCGTCTGCACGTAGGTCCGCACTGAGAGACCTAATAAGTTGAAGCACCACAGCCTCGTGACATACGCTACTTATCGCTGCGAGGAAAGAGAGCGTTGTTCATTTACATTATTTATTATGTAGTGTGGCTAGAGAGGCCTAAAACTATTAGTACATACACGTAGAATATCTTAAGAGAAGATACCCGGAGACAAAGAAACGCACAGAGACACAAAAACAAGATAAATACGAACGAGATCTCAAGAAGGTGTGACTCGTGTTTGACAAGTCATTGGCTTGTCTGACGCAATAACCTTCCAGAGGAATGCGTTGACTGCTTCAATCTACTACCAATGTCTACTATCAGCTGTCAACATGGCCAGCTGCCCAAAACGACTATCTTACCCAAGATAGAAGGCAAGATACCAACGAGCTTTCAAGAAGGTTTTTATTCTTGGGAGACAAGTCACTGGCTTTCTGGCGAAAGGCTCGCCACTACCAACTTTAAGGCAGGAACTTGTAGCCCGGTCTGCAGCACTGCCCATGTCCATCTGTCGACCATGCTGTCGACATGGCGAGCTAGAAAATCAGTCGGCCCCTGACTCAGCAAGAGTCAGCCATTGTCGATTGAACCAAATGAACCAAACATCTTCGATCTCTCGTTCTTCCTTCTCACAAAACATTGGTCATGGCCAAGGCAACGGCTAAAACAACAGCAAAGGCAAAACCCAAAGCAAAAGCAAAAATCGACACCAAATCCAAAGCCAAAAGTGGCCGTCCTACAGAAGCTGCACCCAACCAAATCCGATCCCACCTCGCCGCTCACCTTGACAACCTTAGAGAGACGGATCCTAAGCTCACGTTCGAGGTGTGGATAAAAGACGTAGAGAAAAGGGGCTCCAGTATTGCCCGTGAAGTCAAGGCGCTCAACAAATTCGCCGATACGAAGGGGAACTCCAAAGTCAACAACGCAGTCAAACGTGGGACATTTCGCAACCAATACGCCCGCCTTTACGAGCCTCTTCCTCCTCGCCCATCTTCATTTCCTTCAACCATGTCAAACAACCGAGATACTCAGTCATTTATCGTGCCGGGTGTGAAGCACTTTAGCATAGGTCGTAGTCCTGCCCCTGCTGCTGGCAAATCACCTCGCCCGCGTAGCCATACTCCTCCTCCACGCACTCCTCGTCAGCTTAGTGCTACAAGGCAGCATTCTCATGGTAGCGCTATTCCATCGGGTGCTGGCGGATCTGCTGCCCTCAATCAATCCTACGGTATGGGCACTCCCCAAGCAAGTGCGTCTGGTGTGACTTACACTCCTCAGCGTGAGCCTGCTCCAGCTTCGAATGCTCCCCCAAGCAGGCACCGGAGGTCTTTATGGGCATGGTGGGACTCCTGCTGCGGCGGCAGCCAATCAGCAGACCGCATACTCCCAAATTCCTCAAGGCACACCTTCCCAGCAAACCACGAATCATCATATGCCTGCGCCTGCACCCAATCAGCAGGACACAAACTCCTATATTCCTTCAGGCACACCTTCCCATCAAGCCACGAGTCATCACACGACTCCAGCCGCCTATTATTCTCAGCAAGGCGTTCTTCCTGGCACACTTTATCATCAAATCATGACTCCGGGCGCCTATTCTCAGCAAGGCTTTCCTGCTGGTACACTTTATCATCCAGCCACAAATGCTCCTATGCCGGATGGAACCAACCTTGCCGGGCATATCAGCCAACAGCCTCCTCAATATGGCACTGCATACCTACCAAGCATGGTACGTCATGCTACCTCTGTAGATGCCGGAGAGGACGTAAGCCACTTGGGAAGTACCATGTCCCAGATGACCCTGAAGGACTTCAGGTTTGAGAGTAAAGATGACTTTCCTCCTGGACTCAAGAGAGACTTCGAGAACGGATTTGATATGATTGAGAGGATCGTTGGTGACTCGGCTCATTTGGCTCGTACCTTGACAGAAAATGTCAAAAAGACCAAGGCTGATTTGAAAGCTGCCGAAAATTATGACCCAGTGTAAGTTCATACATCAATCTTTTCACCATGCCATTCGCTTCATTCCATTTAACTCATTTTCCCATTACTTCGTCAATCTAATACAGTCAACTAGGAGGGGTTATTCAAGCGATCCAGCAGAAAACCGAACCGGTAGCCGGAGACATCCGGGATGTGCAGATCATCTCTACGGAGGTAAAGGAGAACTATGATAGGTTTCTCAACGAGGCCAACTCAAAGCTTGCCAGCGCCACGGAACGGCTCAAAGACAAGAAGAAAGCCATCGATGCAGATGAGGAGCGGAAAATCCAAGCAATTCGTGATGCAGCCAAGCTTCAACGCCAACAGGCTGAAGCAGACGTCCAGGAGGAGACGAATGGTTACCTGAAATCCAAGAAAGTCCTGGAAGATGAGAAGGCACGCTTCATTGATGAAGAAGATCAGGCCATTGTACCGGCAAAGGCGTTTCTACATATTCTCGAAAGCGCACTCGAGCTCAAAGGGCTTGTGCGACAACAAATAAGAACCAAGAAGAGTATGAGGACAAGAAGGCCCGCCATTTTGAGATGATGGATATCTATATCAAGGCCAAGCGTAATGGCGACATTGCCATTCTCAAGGATCAAATTGTCCTCGCCAAAGATGCCATGCGTACTGAATGAAGTGGTAAGTATCTCTTCAT
The DNA here is from genome assembly GCA_036939695.1 of Thalassiosira ordinaria. Lineage (NCBI taxonomy): Eukaryota > Bacillariophyta > Thalassiosirophyceae > Thalassiosirales > Thalassiosiraceae > Thalassiosira > Thalassiosira ordinaria. The sequence goes on from JALLOX010001358.1 coordinate 5,900, forward strand.
GGTCTTTGTATCTTTCCGTTTTAAGTTGCTCTGGTGGCTCATCATTCATCCCTCCCTCTGATCAGTCTCTGTTCCTCAAGACTGCACGCCGCTAGGCTGATTGGATCAGCCTTGATGTAGTGCAAGTCTTTTGATTGTATCAGCATTCTGACAAGATTGATCACATGAATATTATGAGTGATGCTGCGCTGCAGCACTTTTCACGCAATGAGCGCAAGTTGTTATATCTGCACTTCCGCTCTTGGTGTTGTACAGGAGAAAGTTGTCCAAGACATTACATATATTATTTTTTCCTATAACATCTAACCTGAAAGGTTTAGAAATGCAATACTTACATTTATCCTTTGTTAGTTCATACATGATTTGGGAATGACAAGCCAAGTAAACTTATTCAATGCCGCCACAACCTGCCTATTTCTGATTCATATTTGAAAGTGCTCGACACAGTCAACAAAGTTGCATTGATTCTGGATGCCCTATCTTCTTGGACATCAAATCAATCAATCCACCCGCGCCAAGCCCAGAACAATTCAAACACACACTTTTGCCACTGAAGCGGTTTTGGATGATTTGTTATTAAGTAGTTATCCTACAGGAGAAAGCCAAAAAATATCAACGAAAATCTAACTTGGACAGAGGCCAAAAACTGCAATTGCTATGAGGTTAGTCCATACATGATTTCAAGTACGGCAACTTGTCATAGATATGGCAGACTGTTGAACCGCTGTTATTACAATTAAACTATGTATAAGAGTACTGCTCCGTGTTTGTTTCAGATGCTTGATATGTTGAAATGAAATGAGAAAAATCTTCAGTCAATACAGCAGCAAATGTCATATGTGACGCAGTGCACACACTGACTTACCTTCCAAAGTATATCTGGTGCTATACGAAACATCATAATCATCTTCTGCCTCTTGATTTTCCTGCACTCCAGGAAAAGAGAACCTACGATGACTATTGGCTGTTCTTGGCAAGGGGCTGCTCGACCTCTCGCTACCAAAACGGCTACCACCAGTTTGAGAGACGGAGAGAGCACTGCCTCCGTGGGATGAAACGGCGTAATTGAAGCTTTCCAGCATGCTTGCACCCTCATTACTTTCATAAGCAAAGGCGTCACCACTCAACAAGGGCGGTTGATGTTGTTCAGAGAATAGCTCCTCAGCTGAAATACCTGAGGAGACCTGTGGATCATCCATTTCCTTGACATCATTGTGAAGGTCATTATTCGGGCTGTGGCTCCTAGAATCTCCAAGAACTTGAGGCGTTTCTGCAGCAATGAATCTCTCCTCCTCAACACTCTCATCCAAATACTGCGCTGGACCAAATAACCTATCCTCTTCGTCTTGATACATCCCGTTAGGTTGCTCCAATGACTTCTGGAGCCTGCTCAATGCCATGATGGAGGGTGCATTGCTGGCAGCCACAGATGAGGGTGCCACGCTTCCATCAGCATCTTGGAATACCCTCCCACTCATTCCCACAGGGCGGAATAAAGAATGCAGCTTGTGAGCGTTGATTGTTAGGGGAAGACGAGAGACGTAGTAATTCGACCACAGTTTTTGATTCGCCAAGGATGTGGCGTTATTTCGCTGTTGAATCTTGGAAAACGCGATGCGTTGTCTCCTGGAGAATAAGGAGGGCAGGTCCACCAGCAGTCCATAGACGTGATCGGCGGCCTGTCGGACTTCCCTATTGTGGTCACTATTTTTTGCATCAGAAAAGCTCTTGAGTTCGTATAGTTTTCCAGCCCCATCACAAGCTTCAGAGATGGCAGTCAGAGGCTTTTGAATCATGAAATGGTTCGAAGTTGACAGTTAAGCACATCAACGAGGGAATATGAAAAACTCAAACAATGTCTCAACACGGTTCATGCAAATACTCACACCATCAGACATGAGATTTTTCAATAGGTGCAGAGCCAAAAGGATGGGCATGCTAGTTTTGGTCTGATTCAACCGATGCCAAATGACACTCATTACCACACTCAGATTTGTGTTGCACTCATGACAACTCTCCACAAGCTCTGAAATTGCCGATGTAACATTTCCGTCAAAGTCTTTGTCCTCGGTGATAGCGAGTGCCTTTGTCCGTATCGCGACATGCCGTTCCACAGCAAGGTGCCGTGTGCAGGCCAGCACAGTCTTGGCCACAATTCGACGAACATTAATCAGTGAAAAGTCAAGGCGGTGGACAGAGAGGTACTTGGAGCATACATCGAACAGTGGTATGTGATCTGATTGAACCGCGAAAGAGTTGGAGGACAAAGGAGTGTGAGATTGTATGCAATGGAGTCAAAAGTTGAAGAGCCAGCAAATAGAGGAAAAGACTTACGAGGCATGATACTAGACCTATCACGTGCAGTCATGGACATATCATCAATCCTACCCTTGACGTGAATCGCAAACATGTTACTCGCAGAGAACTTCTGCAAAACCAAAAACGTTGGAGAGGATTCCTTCTCCCCAAGTTGCTTCTTCCTTAGTAGAAACTTACGACGATCCAGCCAGAATGTTCCATGCGTTTCTGAGAGGTACATTCCCATGTCTCCATAGGCATGGATGAAGAAGCACGTGAGGGCTGCACGGACGTCCTCCTCACCGCCCTCATTCTCTGCAACAATGCAGGCCTCTACACTGCCGATGTCAACATCATGGGAGGGAGCCTCGTACTTGGGTATACTGGGGTCGGCATCGTTGGCAGGGGTCGGTTCAGTTGCATTTGTATCATCTCCATCCTCGCCGCCACCTTGGAAATTGTTGCGAATCATTCGTCCAAATGCGACGGCCGCATCTACAGATGTTGCATATTGTCGTTTTTCCTCCATTGTCATGGCGCGCTTGGCATTTGAAACGTGCCTCCTCAGTGGATTCTTCATCTTTTCTAGAAAAGAGACTTTGGATGTCATGCTGTTGGTCAGTCCTCGCTCAACACTTATTGTCTCCGAAGCATCCAGCCCACCAACATTATTTTCCTTTGCGGACTTGCTACTGTCATTCTCCTCCGACTGCCAAAGTGCATGGTCAGCCTTCACGATCTCGACAAGATCCCTTGCTAGACACTCTGCAGCATTTGGATCAGAAACTGAGGACATCTTTTTGCCACCAACCCTCTTGAGCATGTCTGGAACACATACCCTAGGATTTGCCATGTTTAGAGTCTTGAGTTCGTTCTTGTCGACATTGACACATAGTACATCTGTAAGTCCCTCGATCTTGCCCAGACGAGACGCGTACGGATGCAGTATCCCAACCAGGTATGGAGCTTTCACGGAAAGGAATCGGAGCATATGTGGCGGTACTACAGGGATAAGAACGTGCTTCCACAACAGAAGTCCCTGTGCCAATGCGGAGGACGCAGCCCGGACACACATGGATAATCGGGTGATGCTTTTGGAGATGAGGATGATTCGGCGCTCGCACATGAGTGCACTGAGGAGCCGAACAAAGTGGCTCGGGCCGATGTAACGCAACAAAGGGATGATGGGAGAAGCAATGTCCTCGGGTATTGATCCAGGCGGTAGGCACTCGAAGCCAGGCTGGAGGGTGAAGGGCAGGTAGAAGCGAACAAGATCATTCTCCATCCTGATGCTGCCACTGCTGTTGTTACTGCTGCTTAAATCCCAACTGCCTCTCCTCTTGCCCACATTTCCAAACTCAATCTTGTCCAGAGTAATTCTAAAAATATCCTCGTTCTCCTCCATAATGGTCTTGGCTGTTTCACATGCCGATTTTCCCACCGGAGCCTGGGTGAAGTTCAAGCTCAGCCCGTGCCGACGGAGTTCCGCATACTGAGTTATTAATGTGGCATGTCGGTTGAACAAGGCGTGTAGGAATGAGCGGGTAGGATCCTTTTTCTTTGCGTAGCAACCTCGTTTGTTCACCTGGGATTCAATGGTGATGGACTCAGCTGTTCTGTTGATTGCCGGCAGCACAGGGGGCAAACATCAAGCCATTGTTAGAAATGATTCAATTCATATCTAATGTAGAGGCAGGAACAACCCCTCTTCAGTAAAATGGGCATCCCAACTCCTTCAGGAATGGACATATCAAGCAAATGAAACTGAACACCTTTAGATGACTCCCCCCAGTCAAGAGATTCAAACAAACAAACTCTTCTCCAAAACAACAAATCAAGAGGACATCCTTAAACACATTCATGCACAATATAATATCTTTCTCCAAAATAAGCCCCCCACCCCCAATGCACAACATAATATAATACTCACTTGAGCACCGAACTATAAAACCTCTCCGCCCCCATAGCCCTTGTCAAAACAATCATCGCCCGTGGCCTCCTCCTCCCCACATCCATCCTCCCAATTGAATCTTCATGCATGGGCAAATACCTCCTCACATGTCCATGCACTCTCGTCTTCCCATCACTCAATAATATACTGAATGTGTGATGATGCACCACAAAGTCTACGTGGTACACGTCGTGCTTCATGAGATTGGCACCAAAGGTACGTCCTCGAGAGGTTAAGTTGCCCTCTTGTCGCATGACACCCATACTTGCCAATTCCTGCACTGCTTCAGAACTCGAATCATCATACTCTGGAAAGGCGAGGCGTGATAGTCGAGTGATATTGTCAGGATTGTACATTTCCTTTGCCAATAGGGGACAAATGGTTACCGGTGGATCGATGATTTTGGCATTGTCACGTGTGGACGCGGCGGGGTGGGGAAGATCGAGGAAGAGATCATAGATGCAGATGGGGAGACGTTTTTGTTGCTTTGAATTTGTAGTTGTTGGGTCGTGATCCTTTTTGGAGGGAGGAGGCTCCTGAGGATTGTGATAGGATGCCTGCTGCTGTTGATCCATTTTGATTCTTTTTGTTTTATTAGTATATTGCTTATTTAAATCCAGTCTTTATAGAGCTTTATAGCTTTGGAAGGTCCAATCTAGTCCAATAATTGAGGCAAATAAGGGCTACTCAGTCTGAATACTCTGTTTCTGGAAGCCTACACGATTTAGTTCACTAGATCTGACTGACTAATGCTTGTTCAACGTGTGCACCAATTTCTCCGATGTCTCAGAAACTTCTCAGCAGTATAAGAGCAACAGAGATGTTAGCTCAATCAAAAGTTCTCAAGGTGAAGACAGTCATCAGTGTCCAACACACGGTTCTCCCAAAACAGTTGCATCCAACAGAAACAAAGCAATGCATCAGCACAATGTAGCAGGTCATCTATCTTGTGGAATTATTATTCTGTAACTAATGATTGAACGCCTCATCTCCATCCACTATACACTGAACGAAGCATAAAAGAATCAATTATTTTTTGAAGACACATCTCATGTCTCAGAAAATAATAAATAATTGTTCAGTCCATGATTTCCTCATGCAAAAAAGCCAGCATCAAGCGAGGCAATCACGTGCTGCCATTATAATATTCTTGACTCTCTTACTGAGAGTAGACGGCCATCAATATTGGAATATTGCACCCGCAATTCTGTTGCCAATCCAATTTCTCCGATGTGACCATCGAAATAATATCAACACTTTCTGCCCGTCCTTTTATGGAGGCACTCACCGGGCAACGGTCACGCTTCGAGCCTCTATTCCATTAAAGTCGGAACAATGCCGCAGATCTATCTGTCTTCCTTCTTGCCATCGAAGTGAGGGAGCTGAGGAAGATGCTGTGTGGGCTTTGTTAAGATAGTAGGTAGGTATGACTTTGACGTGACGGTGATGTGATGAAAAAGTGAGTCTAACGTGACGGAGTGGCGGATTATTGAAAAAGTCGTGACGTTACCGTGACTAAATAATACTAGAACACTTTATTGACAAAATTTAAGAAATGTGATCTAACTGTGATTTAGATGTGATATTCTCTAGATGGTGACGATTGACGATATTATTATTATGCGTGACGCGTGACATCTACATCTAGGTACTGACCACGGGGTGACAAAGGCACAATAGATAGCAAAACCACGCGAAAGAGATGTGGTGATGGCCTGTCCGCTGTCATGGCGCAGGCGCTAATAGCTGCTGATAGGAAAGGAGAATCAGGCTAGAGTCAGGCGAGAGGCGGGTAAAAGAGGGGTGATAGTGATGACAGGCAGGTGATGGCGCTGATAGGCCGTGATCATCATAAGCAATAATTATTCTTCCTTCTTCCTTGTTGGTCCCGAGCCAATATTTGCAATATTATCATCGACAGCTACAACCACAACAATAATGGCCGAGACGTCAGCAATTTATCATTACAGAGGGGAGAGTGATGAACAAGTTCCAAGGAATGTGACTCATGTGCGTGTGGACAATTCCGTCACGGAAATTGGTGAGCGTGCCTTCGCGGAATGTTATGCACTGAAAGAGGTGGAGCTCCCAGAAGGGCTGCAGAAAATAGGGAGTTATGCATTCGTTTGTTGTCGTAAATTGCTCCGCATAAAGATTCCCTCTACCGTGGTTGCCATTGGGGACAGTGCCTTTCAGGATTGTCCTTCATTGAAAGAGGTGAAGCTGTGCGAGGGGCTTCGAAGAATTAGAGATGGGGCATTCATGGGTTGCAGTGATTTGGCCGACATTAATATTCCCTCTTCTGTGGGTGCCATTGGCGACGGTGCCTTTGTGGAATGTTCTGCATTGAAAGAGGTGGAGCTGTATGAGGGGCTTCAAAGAATTGGAGAGGGTGCATTCGGTGGTTGCCATAACTTGCTCCACATCAATATTCCCTCTACCGCAGCTGCCATTGGCAGCCATGCCTTTTTCGAATGCTCCGCGTTGAAAAATGTGAAACTGCACGAGGGGCTCCAGACAATAGGGGAGAATGCATTTGAGGGCTGTAAGTCAATGCTTAGTGTCAATATTCCATCCACTGTAGCTGATATTGGCAATGGTGCATTTTTGGGTTGCCATTTACTGAGGAATATCTCCGTCTCCCAATCTATTGCTGTTGGACAACAGACGTTCCCCACTCTCCAGAATGTGGACTGTCCTATTGTTGAGTTGAAGGGTAGGTTCAATGAGTTTCCTATCCACAGTTTGTGTTGTGGTCAGCCTCAACTTTCAATAGACAATTTTCAGAGAAGGCTTGAGGAAGAAATCAATAAGCATGGAACAATTTGTTTGGATCAGGACTGCCTGGGGATGACATCTCTTCACTGCTTAGCATGCTCAGATAATTATGACCTGAACCTCTACAAGTTGTTGGTTGAAAATTACCCAAATGCTCTGATCACACAAGATAAATGGGGTGCGACCCCGCTTGAATATGCAATGCTAAATGAAGTTCCAGTGGGTATTATTTGTTTCTTGTTCCAGATGCACCACAACAAATGGAAAGAAATGCCTTTTGGTTTTGATGTAGTGGTCGAAAAGCTTGCAAAGAAAGGGGGCACATCTGCTGACTTTTTACGGTGCATTATTCGGGCCCAGCGGAAATACTTTTCAGAAGTAGATCATGATTGGAGAAGAATTGTGGATCAGTCAGTTGAAGACGCAGTGCCTTTCAAAGTGTTCTTGGTTCTAGTAGAAGCCAGTGTGTCCAAACGCATGGTATGTATGAGTACGGAACACCAGATGGAAGTTATGACCACAGTTGATTCATTGGAGAGTAGATATGGGTATGATGATGGTGCAGATGGATATGAAGAGCTACAGGAGATGGTCACAAACTATGCAAGGATGTATAAAGAATATTTGAAGGAAGCCACTTCTATTCTTGAGCTTGCAATATGGAAAAACAAGTTGGAAGACTCAAGAGAGTGTAGTAGCCAGGGCAGGTACAATCTTCGCAAGAAAGCAAAGACCAGTGACCATGTCTCCCGTGGGGAGTGCCGCAAAGCTTGTCCAGCACAAGTAGTCATTCCAAATGTGTTGTCTTTTCTCTGAATCGTCAGTCACATCTGAGGAAACCTCGCTTTTGTTTTATTTCTCATATTGGTTGGGCTTAATGATCAGTATGGTGTAGATGAACAAAAACCTTCATAGTATCTAGTTCTAGGTATAGCAGCGTTGTGAAGGGAAAGAATGGCATTGACCAAATTTGTGTCTAAAAAAACAAGAGCAAATTCAAATATGGTAGCCTTTCTGATGTCCGGTCGCAACACAACCTTGGCTAATTTGCATTTTGTGTCACAGCACTTTCTGATGATGGAATAGAATACTTTATCTATTCAATTCCTGCCATTTAATCAAAATGAATTTCGATGATGTTCAAACCAAAGTTAAGAAGCCACGTGGATGAAGAAAACATACCATACACAGCACGTCATCCTTGAATGACCATCCATTAAGCAAAAATAAGGAGCAAATACAAAGAGAGCCAAAAATCAAAGCAGACAATGATGCATCAATCATACGGCCAGACGAGATGCTCATGTTCAATATCTACCAAGTTAATATTTTTGAGCTGGTCGACAGCTTCTAGGTTAACTGAAAAGGATGATTTGTCTTCATGCAGTCTGGATATGGGGGTCTACTGCGTGACATGGCTCGTGCAAAGAAAAATG
>JALLOX010001392.1:0-11485 GCA_036939695.1 Thalassiosira ordinaria
ATATTTGGAGGGGGCTAAATCATCAAAAGTGTCAACGTTCTCTGGCCCTCCACCCTACCGCTCTATTTTAAAGTCTGGATGAATCTGACGAAGTGGAGTCAATAGACTACTTCAGTCTAGGGGAGAATGAGAAAGTGCCCAATGTCTCACATCAAGAACTCCAAAAGATAAATCAGACTCTTTGTCTGGACAATGGAGAGACAAAAGAGTTCCAAGAGGGCCGAGATGCTTACTATCGCTCTCCAGAAGGAGGGGTCTTCAAGGTCTACATTCTCTCTCAAGGAGATGATTCTTACACCATTTCCTTTCAAGATGGAAGCTTCATCTACAACGTGAAGCAATCCTGCCTGGCCACACTTATGGAACTGACTAGTCAAGAATTATGCACACTAATGAAGGTTCAAAAGCAAGAGTACCAGCATCCTTTTAGTAATGAACCGGTGATGCATTCAGGTGAATCAAGAAATCAAGATAGCCAAAAACAAACAAAAAGCAAAGAAATTTACACCATTAACGACAGCTACATCATCACGGACGATAGCGTAGATGAGTTATCCGAAGCTCAATCCTCTTCCAGACCTGAACAATCTGTTCCTAATCTAGGATTTCCATTTGAGGTTCAACTGGATTATTCACAAGAGCAAGCTTACTCTACTGGGGCTGAAGATAAATGGGAGAAACACACAGAGGAGGATCATATCATGCTTGATCAGGAGGAAGGGGCAGAAGAGGAAGATGAGCATATTGAAAAGAGTTCCTCAAAAGATGAGCACATTGGTCATCAGAAGAGCAAAGAAGTTTACACCATCGATAATGGCTACATCATCACCGACAACAGCCTAGATGAGGAATATGGAGCCCAACCATCTTCCAGGCCTGAACAATCTGTTCCCATTCTAGGATTTCCATTAGAGGTTCGACTGGATCTTTCACAAGAGCAAGCTCACTCTATTAAGACTGAAGATGAATGGAAGAAAAACGCAGAGGAGGATAACATCATGCTTGGTCAGGATGAAGCGGCAGAAAAGAAAGATGAGCATATCAGAAAGAGTTCATCAGAAGATGAACACATTCAAAAGGGTCTATCGAAAGTTGAGCACATTGAAAAGAGTTCATGGAAAGATGAGCATAATACAGATGATACCAATTATCAACATAACATGCTCCAGATGATGACAAGTATGACCGCGAGATCTCTGGGAGTTCATATTACCATGAAAATGACCTGGACGAGAGTGAGAATGACCCACAATCTGAAGGCTTTCTCTTTTGCACTGACATTAGTAGCCCAGTTCAGGCATTTGCTGTCCCAACCAAAAAGAGTGACGGGGATAAAGAGACGATCAATAGCCCAGTTCAGGCATTTACGGTCCCAACCAAAAAGAGCGATGGGGATAGAGAGAGGTACAAACTACGCAAAGATGTTTCCTCTGCCTTGGAGTTGCAGTCATTTGACACAATGCCTCTGCCTTCGAAAGAGCATCGCCATTCAGTGGATCCCGATGGCTTTGTGCCCAATAAGAAAAGACAACAAGTAGACCCTCCGGCTGCCTCTCCCAAGAAAAACCATCCATCCAAAAATGCTAATGGCACCTCAAAAGACCGATCTATCAAGTCCTCCATGATCGTCTTGGCACCAACCCAATACTGTGTGGGAGACAAGGTCTTGTACATTTCATCTCCAAAGGCAAACGTGTGCCTGCTACTGTGGTTATAAGCGCCGAATGGATTCAAAGGACCGTACATACTATTGTTCAATTGCCAAAAGGAAAAAAGAGGCCTGTTTATGGCGTTCGTCTTCAGCCATACGATGATACTCATCATAGCCATAAAGCCTCAAGTAGATCTCGCAGCCGTCCGAAGAGAGCTGGGAGGCGGGGGCGCAGTCAAGGATCTACAGGTATCTATAGCAAGGGCTGGCATGGGCTCCAGGCACAGTCATCGTTTAAGCCACAGATCTTCTGAATACCGTTCACTAAGATCATCAAATGCCTCAAGAGAAAGAAATGCCGCTGCCAGTGAAGCAGCATTGGTCCCCACAAGACGTAGGCGACGAAGCAAGAAGAAAGGTCCAATTGAGCCGACTCGTGGTGGTCATTGTGCTGTGGAGAATGCACTGACAGTATACTCCCCAAAAAATCACCGTGATGCTACCAAGAGGTCCCGTGTCCATTCTTCAAGAAACCAGAGAAAGTCTGCACCAGAGCTGGTGGCACACCAGGGGCGACGTTCTCGCAGCCATCGTGCTGGTAAGCTAGGTGAATCACAAAGTAAAAGCAGACACCGTCGCCATAACCATGCCTCCTCCAAAGAATCAGAATCGCCTCATGATTCATCAGAAGAGGAGAGAGAAAATTCAAGTAGCCGATCTCAATCAGAGGACTCCAGTGATTATCATTCACAATCAATGAGGAGGCAACATTCTCGCTACCATCGTGCTCATAAGCTAGGAGAATCACTAGGTCATGGCAGGCACCGTCTCCATGACCATGCTTCCACCAAAGAAATTGAAGCAAATTATGAATCATCAGAAGAGGAGAGAAACAGTTCAAGTAACCAATCTCAATCAGAGGACTCCGGCGATTACCATTCACGATCAATGACGCCGGTAGGGTTACTAACAAAATGGAGGCACCGCTCGCGTAGCCGTGCAAGATCTGAGGACATGTTAAGCCGGTCAAGATCAAGAACACCGCTAGGTCTCATTTCAAAGTTCAGGGATTGTTCAAGTAGCCGCCCACGATCTAAAGACTCTGTAACACAATCCCAACATATTATTTCAGAAGAAGATGATGATCAAGCACAACCTACTATAACCACAATGAGCCAGAGTTTCAGAAAAAGTGGTTCATTTAGGTATTAGTGTGAATTAGTACAGTTTGCTGTTCGATTGGGAGGCAGACAAACCACCGAGAGCTGACTCTGCTAATTTTGTAAGATAGAAAAGAGGAGTTCTAGTTCTATGCCACCTTTTCAGAGAATTGGTGTGGTACAGCAATGGAAAGGGGCACTGTTTCCCAACTCGTATCAGCTACTGCAACGAGTTAATTATTCCATATATAGTCATCCTCCTCTTCGTAATCATCATAATCATATGTGTCAAAATCCATCATCTCCTCACCACCGCCATCAGCTCTTCTTCCCTCCAAAAACATATCGTTGCTGCCACCAACATCCCCAGACGAAGAAATTGACCCGCCTAACCTACCCACTCGATTCAAAATCTTCACTCCATTTTTGAAAGCATCATCCAACAGTTTGATTTGATAAAAGTCGTACCCTACTTCTCTCATCCCCTCCATAAGTGCGAGTGCCTTCATTAACTCCCCCCTTCGCTCATATGAGCGCACTGTGGCCGTGTAGAGGTCAACGTCAGGGACATATCCTGCCTTTCGCATTTCACCCAACAATGACTCTGCGTGAGCTGGTCGGAGCTCTGATGCAAGACATCGCACAAGAATGTTGTATGTTTGTCGGTTCGGTGTCACACCTGGCGGGGCATGTTTGGATTTCATCACTCGGTACACGGCAAGGGCCTTCTCCCAGAGGTCGTTATTGCTTTGTCCTCCCTTGGATTCGCTGGCCTGTCTGCTGCCCTCCGCAAGCGCTGCAATTACCGTGTTAAACGTGGCAGTGTTGGGCGCCAGCTCCTCTGAGATCATCTTGCGTAGGAGGAACAAAGCACGTTCCGGCTCACACGCCTTTTTGCAGCAGCTGATGGCAGCACCATAGATGATCTCGTTCACCCGGAGCTGCTCTGGATCGTCTTCATCGTTGCCATTATTCTCAACATCATCTTCAAGCTTTTGCTGTTTCCTCTCCCCCTCCTCCTTGACCATTCGGAACACCTTGCTTGCTGCTTGGATGTCTCCTACTCGCTCACACGCCGTCATAAGCGAGCCATAGGTGACAATGGTTGGCTCAAGTCCATCATCCTTCAGCTGATCAAGTAGGTCAAAAGCACCGTCCAAGTTGAATCCTTCGGCACAAGCCCGGATGGCTGCATTGTACGTCACTATATTGGGCCGCACTGACGAGTTGGGCGATTTCATTGCTTCCAGCAGCCGCAGGGCACGCATCATTGGCATCTTGATGTCTTCCAATCCCACAGCACCCCCACCACCATTGCCATCAAAGATATCAGAGTCCTCTCCTCCCCGCTTCCTGCTCGCTAACTTGGCACTGGCGGATGCGCAAGCGTTGATCACTGCCGAAAATGTGACAACATTAGGCTTGATCCCCTCCTTCCTCATTTCACTTATCAGAGACATTGCATGGGTATACTCTCCGGCCTCCGAACATCCTGCCACTGCTGCTGTGTATGCCACCACATCTGGTGCGCAGTCAGTGCTGTTCAACCTTTGAGAACGTTCCCTCATCTCACCCAAGAGGCGTATCCCATCTCGCCAACGGTGTCCGCCAGGAGAGCGTGCACACGCGGAGATGGCGAGGCGGTAGGCTACGCCGTCAGGTCCACGTAGGGCTGGTCGCCGAAACTCCTTTCGTCTACGTCCCTTAGTGGCTCTCCTTTCTTCATTGCCACTCTTCTCGTCATCAGTGTCATCATCCAAGTGTTTCATTAGCTCCAAGTATTCCAGCGCCTCGTCTGACACAGTATTGTCATAGGTTCATTGGAAAGCAAGGGATCATAAAATATAAAGTTGTTTCAATAAGTTAGCATATGATATACAGAAAGCCTATTTCACAAATGAGAACTGGATTACTCACCCGCCATCCCGAGCTGCTGGCAAGAATGCAATGTGCTCGTTAATGCTAACCCATCAAGCTCGACACCATACTCAGTCGCAGCCCGTGCTACATTTAAAAGCTCCTCCCACTCGCCTGAGCGCTCACATGCCGCCATCACCGTGCCAAACGTCACCCCATCCGGCTTTGGTACAATTCCAGGAGCAGTGTATTGCAACAGGGGTTTGGGAGTGTCCATATCATCACGGATAGATTCCATTGGTGTAAAGATGGGATTGGATCTCGACAAGGAAGTACGGGAATGCAAGGTCATTTCGCCCAACAATTGGACAGCCATCTTCCATTGACCAGACCGCGCCATGGTGGAGATTGCAGAGTTGTATCCTACAACCCCCATGGTCCCCTTGGTCATAGCCTTGCTCTTTTTCTTTTTGGGGTTACCATCTAAATCATCGCTACTCCCCTCTTCTCCAATGTGATTGTTCTTGCTCCCCTCAGAGAGCGTCTTTACGCCCCGATTAAGCACCTCTAGGGCCAGCTCCACATTTGGAACATCTGCCCGCTCGCATGCGCTGATCACCGTGGAGTATATCACCTCATTCAACGCCACATCTGGATACTCTCCCCCCTCTTCTAGAATATGCAACAGTTTTGTGGAAGTCTTTACATCTCCATTCCTAGCACAACACGCCAATAGGGAACCAAAGGTGAACACATTAGGAGACAGAGCGCCCCCAGCCTTTTTCGTGCCATCGGGATTGAGGGGTGATATTGCGCTTTCAAATATTTCAAAGGCAGTCTGTTGCCGCGCCGGTGGGTGTGAACGGGCACAAGCGTCAATGGCTGAGTTCATCAGTCGTGTAGTGGGCCGCAGTTTCGATTTGGATACAAAGGTTGCCAGTTCTGGAGACAGTATTGTTTCCCCACCATTGTTGTCTAAAAGCATGAGTTCAATGCTCAGGGCTGCCGATTTTTGTTTACCCTCCTCGGAAGATTGCTTTTGCTTTTGTCGCTTCGTCCGATACTGCTGCTTCAATCTATCCAGTGTCCAGACAGCGTGATACAGTTGCAACGCCTCATCTGTTCTTCCCTTCCGTCCTAGGCGCACTATGGCTGTTTCTATGTCTCGGTTAGTTTTGTATCTTTTGAGATGACCGAGGCTAACTATCAGACTGTCAGTGGTTTGCTGTTGCTGCTTCTTTTGTTGGTTTCTATCGCTGCTTTGAATACTACTGCTCCTGATGGTCTTTGCAGATTCTTCTTGAATTGTCTCTTCAGCGGCTGGGATTGTTGCAAAGAATGTTAACCTCCGATGCCTTTGCAACGTTCCAAATGATAATTCCAATGATGAAGAAGGATTTAGTGATCTTCCCGAAAGCAAATGGTGTTGTTGGGTTGAGGTAAACAGTAAAGGTGATTGGAATGCTTGCACATGGCTACTTGATGGTGATAGACAAGTTGCCAACGCAATCATGATTGTCAGAGTAAAAGACCTCGCACTACCAGCACAAGTAGAATTCTCCTGTGGTACAGCTGCTGATCGACCTCCGTTATTCCATTTCTCTATATTTTCGGGCAGCACGCTGCTTGTTTGTCTTTGTATTCTTGGAATCATATTTCAGACTAGTGATAGAGTTAATGTTGATAGCTTGTTAGTAGATCCTTCAACGGGCGAAATATGGACAATGGCAATGGATCAAATGCATGGATTATTGCATAAACATAAAGCAGCCTGAAAATAATATCAGCTGGTCCTTGCTTGAGTGCTGACTCATTGACGAAGGATCTCGAAGGATTTTACAGAGGCGAGCGAGTGGGCCCGCGACAGGCGACCTATTTCTATTGCTGTTGAACAATCAACGACCAAAGCTCCGTTGGATCGACTGCGATGTTTGCCCCCGTCACGTATGGGCTTGCTCTATACGATGCCGCCGACGGATAATAGCGGCAGCGATGTTGCAAAGACGCTCTTTCCTCTCTTGATTCACCTTGATTGTTGGGATATTGGTGTTGCGTGGAAGTCTGGAAAATCCCTGCTTTATCTTCAACACACGAACACACATGATGTGGATGCTGGAATAAATACGCTTTTGGAAATGAAAATAAATACCACCAGAAAACCATGGTAAATTATTTTTGTTATGACAGGAAAGACGGATTTAGGAGATATCTTTTTGGCGAAGCACACGGTACATCTGCGTAGATACATACTAATTATTTTCGCTGATAATTATTCTGGTGGCTGGATTTATCTCAATTCTCGCTATGGGCCGCCGCCCCACCATTGAGATGAGAGCAAACTCCACCATCCAAAGCACCTACCATATTCTTGATGTCACCCGTCACGATCAGCTGCTACCAGATATCTTTTTGGCGAATAAGCGATTTGCGCCGCGACTGAAATGTAAAAATCAAGCTTCAGCTACTTTTGGCGCGCCCAATACAAGCCACAAAATCACTGCATTTCTACAGATTTCTGCTACTGTTCCCATTACTTTTTATCAGAGAAAGCGCTGTTACTAATGAGACTCGTAGTGCCATTATCCCTCTCTGTTTTCATGGTGGTGCATCCTCTTTTGGCTACCTGGTACTGTGCAGACAGTCAAGGTTCAAGGTGCCGCTCAGATGATGCGTGCGTGAGAGGAGTGGTATGAGCAAGTGTAGTAGCAATGCCTATGATCGTCCTTCCTCAAGACACATCATTATGAAGCTATCTTGACGAGCAAGCTGCTAAGGTACATTCATTGAGAGATAATTCGATTCACCGGTTTCTTAGCTAGCTCGACCATCGATATGTTGACGGTCTTAGCCTTCAAGTAACATTCAAGTAAAATATTTCTGTAGATATAATTACCCAACGATAGGTACCACAAAGAATCTCTCAGAGATGAAATGATGTATCTCTCAATAGACGCTGATACGATGCACAAGAGATGCTGATAGGACGTGATCTTTGAGGGATGGCGTTTCGAGAGAGATGTACGATCCATCTGACACTCTGCTTTTTCAATAGACACGCAAAACAAAATGTACCAGCATTGCATCTCATGTGAGGTACCGGTAGGATACACCTCTCAAGAGATGCTGATTTCTTCCAAGACATGATAATAGTATGATAGATCTTTCACCAAGTTAAAGCTTTGCTTGTCGCTTGAGAGCTCTCGAGAGATGATACACATCCTATCTGGAGAGACGAGTATGCAGTACGTTGCAGACAGATCGATCACTCTAGAGTTGAAATTGAAATGATTTCTCTGGCTTTATCGCACTACACGAACTAGCATCTCTCTTGATCAGATGCTGATAAACACGTGCACATCATCAATATCAATCTTGAGAGTTGACATGATGTTCTGGTACGATACTGATTGCATCACGGTCTCTTCAAGTTCGGATGAAGAAGATGGCATCGTACCTGTTCGTGATCGTACCATGTATCTTTCAATAATACCGATGCATCGATAGAGAGATGCTGATATCGTAAAATCAGATGCATGCATGGTACAAAAGGAAATTAGGGAGGCCAGTTGTTACAATAATATCAAGCAAGTAGCACGGGGATAATAAAGAATAAAGGACGATACAGGCTTCTAATAATGCATGGCAAGAACGTAACAATGACGGAGGGCACTGAACAGAGACAAAAGAGGACTGCGTCATCGTCTCTTCAAGTTTTGATCAAGAAGTACCAGTGATTCGTCTGAGTAGCACCAATCATAATTCTCACTGATAATAAAGCGGAATAATGATGATGGAAGAGGCATCAGTTCCGGTGTACCACAGAACATGTGGACTGCATGCAGGATGGAGACAAATGCCAATGATAATGATTGGAGTGCACTTGGAAAGAGCTCCACAGTGCGGTGAAAGCAAGGTGAAAGCGTGGTGAAAGTAGTGGTGCCAGCTGGAATTCTTCTGTGTTCTATTTTTCGGAAGCTTGATTTTTACCTACGTAAAAATCTACGTCGATTTTTGTACCAACGCAATTCGCTTGTTGTAGAGCTCTCAGTGAGCAAGCTCACCTCGGATTAATTTCGAGATCGGATCGTTACTATTAATTCCTACGTATGTCGTGTGGGCGGGCGAGAAGCGTCGATCGTAAGTAGGTGTGTACCATATGTCGCATGGTGGTGCAGTCAGAATTGTGACGGCCCAGGTGCATCAGAAATATGGCAGCATAATCAATTTCAAAAGCTTTCTCGATTGAAGTCTAAAGTAGAGTTTTGGTACATAGTATCCCCAAGGTATTCTTCTATCTGTGCCAACTTTCTTCTATTTCCCTCTTATCTGTTCCTACAACGGTCGTTCTCGCTCTTGCATGCGGGTCGCAACGTTTTCCACATTCCCTCCGACCCCAACCAACCAACACCTCCAAACATCACCGCGAGCCGGCCGCAACGCATTGGCCCTATCATCAATTCTTTTTACTATCGAAACTTTCGTTCAGGGGGCGGTCGATCTTCTGTTGTTGACAACATCAGCATCATTGCAAGCGATAGTCTCACCAGAAGGAGGACCAAAGGAGGGCCGCAGGAGGGATTCAGTCAAATGAGAGAGCTCGGCAAAATGAGACGCGAACATAGTTCTACTACTCTGTCCTCCTCGTCGGCGGCATCGTCCGAACGGCTTTGCGACTACAAGAAACTCAACCTGCTCGCCTTTGCGGGAACGTTGGTATACATTGGCTACATCTTTGGATGCATGGACAAGGGAGGCGATGTTCCTTTCGGGAGCTTCGTTGGTAGCGGCGATGACTTTGGCAGCGAGGATGGGATGAGAGGGTCGCTGCGAGCAACTTCCTCCGCTGATGGGGCGAGGACAATTTTCAAGGAAAGCAGTAAAGGACTAGAGGAAACCACCAATCTAATCCAGAAAGCGAAGAAGGACAAAGGTGTAGTATCGTATGCCAAAGGACCTGTGATCCACCAACACAAGGGGCCAGTGACATCGATCAATCTGCTTGGAGAAAGGTGAGACTGTTCAATGTTAATTATATACAATGCCATTGACGGGGATCAATCGCATTGGAAGAGAAAACAAAGGGGATTCTCAGACATATTTTGTTTGCTTGAAATCATTCTATTTCAATCGTATAGGCATTCTGGTACCAATTGGATCACTGATCACCTGGTTGATTGCGTAAGTTTTCAAGTTGAATAAATTGTCATTGGCTGATTGAGATCTGAGATGAGCTCAGCGATTGTTTCTTATTTCTTGCCATTTCAGTTTGGTGATCAAATCCCGGTACGTTCTGGACTCTAGAATAGACTATAGACATTATGTTGGGAGTCAAGAATGAAAATTTACTAACAATCTTTGCTTCACATATTCCCCATTCAGGTTGATACCAATTTCACACGTTTCAAGCACTGGTTCCAAATTGATGATCCTACTATTCGTAACAGCTCTGCACTCGTAATCGCCATGTTTAGAGATCCATATGAGTACGTAGCATTACATACTTGTTCACTTACTACTTTGATTCATTGAGGGCTCACCGTTTCTTACCTAACTCATAGCTGGATTGAGGCAATGCGAGAGCGCCCACATCATGCTCACAAACATATCGGTATGGGGTGGAAGGACTTTGTTTCGAAGCCATGGGTTGGCCCTCGTGGTCCTGGTGATCACATCAAAATGGAAGAGGCCAAAGAATTAGGGTTCCACATTGAAAAGTGGGGATGTCTGGCAGGATACGAATTTGATGAGGTTATCCCATGTAGTGCGGAGGACTCTGTCACAATTGATGGCTACAGTAATTACATGTACGAATTGAAAAATGATCAATCCCACCGTGCCTATGGAAGTGTCAGTGAACTCCGCACCGAAAAGATCCTCAACTTTATGCAAATTTCCAACTATCATGGAGTCAAAGCCTTTTTCCCTCAACGATACGAGGCCTTGAATCTGCGCGGAACTGCCGACTTTTTGAAACAAGTAGAGGAAGTTACTGGATTGAAAGCCAACTGCAAGCCTTTTGACGGTACAGGAATTGTCAAGCACAAAAATGTGGATCCTGAGTATACAGAATGGATGAACAAATACCATGATTGGAATGCAGAAGCCATGATTGGCTACGTCAAGCGGGATCCTGTGCCTCGCAAGAATGTGCCATTGACGCCAGAGCAGGAAGAAATGGAGGCCGCGCCAAAGCCACCAGCCAATGCTCAGATCAAATGACACTGACCAGTGAATCCTATGGAGATGGCAGAGATTCAATATCATGTTACACATAATGCATGTAGTGCAGGTACCATAGTAAAGGCAATAAGTATGATAGGTAGCAGAAGCAATTCTCATTTCTCAATAAAAGGAGGAGGCGCCAATGTCGAATGTATTAGTTATCTTGTGTATTTCTTGCGCATTGTTACAGCACTTGTATGTAGATTGACAGCCCTGAGAAACAAATTTCGAATTAAATGGTAAACTCCTCACTGAGAGAACATCAACTCGTTGGATTACACACAGGCTGCACCATCAAACTGATCGAACTAACCGCGTGTCTCTAGTCAGCTCCAGTCTTATCTTCGTATGTGCGTGGTATCTAAGTGAAAGTCACTCGTTGTGACTCCTGTCCAAAATCTTGAGTGTGAGCACGAGTAATGATTCCAATCAGCATATTGAAATTTTCAGATGTACCAGCAGAGCGTGACTAGTGAGCCGAGCCAAGAGAGAGCTGACACTGATTATTCGCCCACGGGGATTCACCTGATCACCACTCATTGAACGGCCGTAGTCGAGCATTCTGAATCTCAATCCATTGTCAAAGATGACGGGC
>JALLOX010001398.1:0-12961 GCA_036939695.1 Thalassiosira ordinaria
AATTATGTATTTAGATCTAAATCTATCTATTTTAGATTCCCATCCGCAATGTTGCAGATAGAAGATGGAAGTGTGAAGTGTTGTTGCAAAAATTGATGATCCTCTCGTACGTCAGTCCCGTGATTTGAGTCAAGGATGCAATCCTAAAATAGTATGTCTTTATGTATCATGGATACCACGTCAGAAACGGTATGGATTCCTTTGTATAATACGTCACTACTGTGACTATGTGAGTTCGGAAGCTTCCTCACAAGCCACATCGACTTTGCGACTCTCGCTCACAACTCCAACCCGCCACAACCCCACCCCGGTTCTGCTTTTAAGGGGACATCACTAGATTAATAGAAAATCGAAAAGTTTGATGCTCCTCTAGAGAGGGCATTTCGATGAGATCAATAATATGATCTCTGACAGCAGTTAATTATAGGCATGATAGTTCCCTGGGGGTAATATTATGAGAAACATAGGTATCGAATATTAGATATATTTTACAAATGTTTTGCCCCTTTTGATTTCCCTCCTTCCTGATTTCCTCCACACGTGCCAGCTGGCATGCAGAACTCGATGGACTGGCTGGCTGGGCACTCCCACTAAATCACTACCATAGCTCATTCACCCGAAGTAGCCACAATTCCATCCTATTGCTATTGATAACCATGAGCAACTCGTCTCAATCGTCTTTTGTTTCGGCTGCGTCGGTCTCTGGGCCGCAGCACCTCATTTCAGCGGGTCCTTGCGTGGGGAAAGCGTCAACAATGCCGCCATCCGCTGGTTCCTCGCGAAGAAAGATCTCATCCGGGGCAATGGCGATGGCATTGCCCTGTCTGCTCCTTGCGGTGGCACCGGGCAGCAGCCATGCGCTCTCCCTCCCGTCGACATCGACGCCAGCTGCGTCTAGAACGCTTGTGGATCAAGCGAGAATGATCCGTGAGCTCAAAAACGGCAAGGAATCCCAGCGAGCACGACAGCGTCTCTCCATGGATACGGATACGCTTCTCGACAGTGACGCCCTATCAGCAGCCCTATTCGACGATGACTTCACCAACTCGCTGGAGGATGCTGCCTTGAACCTAAGGCAGAAGAAGGAAAGAGGCTCATCTGCCAAGAGCCGCGCGGAGGAATTTGATCGATTCATGGAGGAAGACGCCACTGTAGCATCCATTGTGCAAGAAAATATCAAGCCTGGCTCTCTCGTGGATGCAGTGAAGCAAAGCAAGGGCGCTGATGTTGGTGATATGGAGGCCTTCTTGCAAAGGGAAGCAGCAGACAGACGGAAGAGCCGCCAGGAGAGGAACTCGGCAATTATGGATGCAGATTCACTCCATGCTCTGGATTCTGCTACTGCTCCTGCATTCATTGGTAAGGGTGACACACGCAAGAGTAAACTGGCATCCACACCAGCGATCCCATCAAAGTCAGAGTCCACAGTCCCGCCAAAGAAAGGCCTTCTAACTCGTGACCAGGAATATGCATTGGCCAGAACCATCCAGGCTGGTGCACACGTACACAAGCTCAAGGTTGAGTATGAATCCGCCAACGCGAAACCCTTGTCAAAGCGGGAATGGGCTGATCTTGCTGGCATGCCCTCGAATGAACTGCGCAAGTTGATCAGTGACTACCGTACTGCGAAAAATGAGCTGGTCTCCAGCAATATGGGATTAGTCCATGCAGTGGTTCGTAATTACCAACGCAAGGCCAACTACAGAGGTATTCCCTTGGATGAATTGGTTCAAGAAGGCTCTCTAGGGCTTATCCGTGCAGCTGAGCTTTTTGATCCAGAGAAAGGATTGAGGTTCAGCACCTACGCAACCATTTGGATTAAGGGCACACTGTCCAATTCAAAATCAATGGACGATATGATTGCCTTGCCCCAGAGGGAGAGGGCCCTATGGACCAAGGTCAGGAAGACATGGGAGGAACTGGCAGCGGAAAATGGTGATCGCAGCACGGCTGGCAGAGGTGGAAAGCCTACACTCTCCTCTGCCAAAGACATTGCAGCCCGGTTGAACATGAAGCAATCCGTAGTTGAGGAGCACTTGCGCAAAATGTCATGTGTAACCAATGTTCTCAGTTTAGACTACCAATATACTTCAAGCACTCGTTCTGGGTCTGTCGATAACAAACAAGAGGCGCTCATGGCATGCTCCCAATTTGGAACGGATGCTGACCTGGCGGAACAGGCACAATTCAAGGCTGATGTTGTTGCTGGTTTGGTTCGCAACTTGACTGAACGAGAGGTGACTCTCATGAGACTAAGATATGGGCTGGAGGATGGAACGGAGTACTCACTCAAGGACTGTGCAGACAAGATGGGTATCAGTAGAGAGACTGTGCGATTGTTGCAACATGCTTGTCTGAAGAAGTTGAGAGAGGCGAGTAACATGAAGAGTTTGCAGGAGTACTTGCTGACGGTGGCGTAGAAAGTGCACCATGCCTTTATTGTAAATTAGACATTTTTCCTCCTTGCATCTACTGCACTTCTCTCCATAGAATTTACTTTCCTTATCCCCACCTCTCTACTATTCCACATATTATTTGCCAACGCTTCCCAACTGCCACATATTATCTTCAACGCCCCATAGAACCATGGTGAACTAAGCAAGGTAAAAATTTTTACTCTGATAATATCTCCCCCTATCCAAAATGATACCCGTAGAATCCTCACAATGATCAGACATTACATAGAAGCACTCAAACTACATGTGAAAAATGGCATTACATTCATCTTCTTCGCGGCGGTCTCCGTGACACACAGACCATACACAGGTTCTGCGCACCATATGCACCCACCCACAACAGTCCCGCAATCATCGGAGTCCGACGCCGATAGAAGACAATCTGTGAGTTTGGGAGAGGAATCATCCCTCAAGGAAGGATCGATTTTTACGGATTCGTCTGCATCGTGATGTTGGCCGCGTAGATGAAGGTTATGGCTCACAACTTGATCAGAACATGCATTATGAGGGAGTATCCCTACGATGCACATCAATATTAGTAGCAATTGATAACGACCTGCCATGATGTTCGTCCTAATCTTTTCAGTTGTTGTTTACGCCACAGATGCAATTGCAATGGGAGAATAGAATGAACTTCAGCACAGCTCAGCATGTCATTTTTGTTCCGATTTGCTTTTTGTTCTTCACGAATCACACCATATGTCACGCAGGGTGATCACAGGGTCACCTTAAGCAAGTCACACAGACACACAGAATGCAACTCACTTCAACCCACAGCAAAAATAGCTGATCAAAGCTGGATGAAAGGGGAAAGAGTGAAATTCTCTTCACAGAAAAAAAGATGAGACTGCAATTACTTTTACATAGTATGATATATTTTTATTATTATGAAGTCATACCATCTTGGCCACGCAGACTCAACCTCATGTTGCGCTTTTATGAATACTTATGCTTTGCCATTGTTTATTACAATCTATAAAGCTGCCAGATAATTGGTACTAGTGTCGACATCCAGAGAAAATAGGCCTGGCCTAACATTCTACCTCCATCATCATACTCTCTTATCCAAAAACCTGGTCCATCCTTGACAGGTGGAGTAGCAGTTGGAGTAGCTGTGTATGACCAAGTAAATGATCCGCCTCCAACGTTGGAAGGCGAGGCCGCTGGCGGTGAAGAGACAGTTGAAGACTCAGAAGAAATAGCATTTTGATCTTCATCAGATTCAAGTTTCTGATTCATTTGCTCTCGTTCTGACTCGTCCAAGGGAGGTCCATAGCAATTCACATTGACTAACTCTCCAGCAAAGCAGCGGCCCCGGACTTTGTCAAATTTAAGGTTGGATGTGCACGTGTTGACTGATCCCATGTATCCATTATTGCAATCGTAGTATTTTGAGCAATCCTCTTTTGCATGCTGGCCGATGTATCCCAAAGGACAGAAGTCAGGTTCGTAAATGCCTTTAGGTGCCTCCGCCTCTTGATCAGACTCTATTTGTTGGTTCTCATCATTTCCTTGCGGTAAGTTATTATTTTCTTCTTCATTTTGAGACTTTGGTGCATTAACACTCTTGCAATCTTTTCCTACTAACTCTTCAGACACACATTTGCCAATGTCTATGTCAAATTTGAGCCCCAAGTCACATGCATGAACAGCCATTAGGATGACATTGTTACACTCGTAATACTGTTCACATGCTCCGTGAGAATGAAGGCCGGTGTATCCCGCAGGACAAATGTCCGGTGAATAATTCTCTGGCAACATCTCTCCTGATTCATTCGTAATTTGATACTGATCGTTGTTCACCTCAAGGACTCCACCATTGCAATTGCTGCCAACCAATTTTCCAGGGACACATTTTCCCAGATCGTTGCTGAACTTTAGCCCCAGTGCACACATTTTAGTGGCCCAAAGCAGTCCGTCATAACAATCATAGTACTTTGAACAGTCCTTTTTTGCAGGTGGCGAATGAAGCCCAATCAATCCCTCTGGGCAGAGATCTGGGACCTCTGCCATATCTTCGCTTGTGCATTTGCTGTTGATAAACTTTTGAGAGATACATTCGCCACGGCTGTTATCAAACAAGAAACCCAAGTCACACGTGTGCGAAGCCTCTAACAGCCCCTTCTTGCAATCATAGTATTGCCGGCAATCTCCAGCGACAGCATGCATACCAACAAGTTCCAAGGGACATAGATGAGGGAAATAATTCGGCAGAGATGAATTATGCTCCTCTTCGATGGTTTCTGACTCGTTTTGTTGTTGAGGTTGTTTGCAATCATTGTACAGTATACATCCTAGTCCTGGAGGACAGGGCGCGGAATGACCGCATTTCGAGGCTGAACCGCATGATTTTTCAAGTTCTTCCACACTTCTTGCGCAGTAGAACTCATTCTCAAGCTTTTGTGTGGCAACGGAGTTACTTGTAGGCTTTGGTGTTATTTCCCTTGGCATTGTAGGATTGGGCGTATTAGGTTGAGATGTAGGGGGTTGGATAACTGCTTGCCCGGTAGGCTTTTGGGCATTCGTTTGATGTGTAGGATGTTTCCCCTGAACTGTATCCTTACCCATATTGTTTGTTTGTTGCTTTGTTGTATCAGTCGGAGAGTAAGTTGGAATCTCGCCACTCGGAGAGTAAGTTGGCACCCTGCCTGTTGGAGAGTATGTTGCTACCGATTCGTAACTTGTTGCTAACTCTGGAATAGGGAAACAAAACTGACCCGGTGCACATGGATTGATATTGCTGCACTTTCGAGCAGTATCATATGTATCCTTCAGATGCTGAAAGTTTTCTGCACATAGCCCATGAACGACTGGCACCGGTGCGTTTGAAGTAGGCCGGTGAGTTGAATATTTTGTTGGGGCAGGTGTAGGTTCTGCTGTTGTTGGCTTCGCGGTTGGCACTGCTGTTGGTTTAGCTGTTGTGGGTCCAGGGGTCAGCTGTAGTGATGAAGAGGTAAGATATTGTGCTTGTTATTATTGCTTTTTTAGAAAAGACACAAAATGAAGGCAAGGAAAGAGATGATGCGATTTATCTCACCTGGGGGGTAGGCTCCGCAGTTGTAGGTGAAGGAGTAGGCCTTTTGGAAGGACTCGGTGTGGGTGGTTCAGATGGTTTCTTCCATTGATTCAATATGAATAAAATGAGATGTTGATAAAGAAAAACAAGAGTGAATTTGCATCAATAATCAACATTCAAGCTCACCTCAGTCGGTCGCAAAGTCGTTGGCCTACCCGTAGGCATACGTGTGTCTCCAATAGTAATTTTATAAGCATTGCAGTGATTGGCACCAATAAGATCCAGGTTTTCAAAGCACGATAATCCATGTGGACATTTATAGTTGGGGCAGTGCCTATCCAAGGTGCAATGATCGGCAGCATCAGTCCAATCAGTCCCACAAAAACGATAGTTGGCAGCAAGGTTTGGATCAGCCAGCCATGGTTCAGACGCAAGTGTTTCAGGTGACACTTCAGGTTTAGGCAGGGTCACTGATGAGGCAGCACCAGTCATTTCGGATAGATTACATCCCGGAAGATCTGGGTAACACACTTCATTCTTTTTGCAATCATCGTCACTGAAGCAATGTGTCTGCAGTGAATATTTTTCAAATATAGTTCAGTATATGAATATCACGCAAAAAGTATGTGTGATGCGAAGATATACATAGAAATTATCAAATCATGACTGTTTGCTCACCTTTGGAGAGCATTTTTGGATTGCTATGCCCCACTGATTGCCACAGAAAGAAAAGTTTGCAGGATCATCCTACATTATTTTGCAAAGAGAAGAAAGTAGTCAATATTGAGATCTGAATCAGATGAGAAAATATATTGAAAGGTAGTGCAGATAAACAACTTACACGTGGTAAAGGGCTGGCTGTAGGTCTTGGCGATACAATGGGTGATAATGAAGGCACAACCTGTCCAAAGAGATAAAGAAACAATGAGAATTACTCTTGCACTTTTTATCTGCCAAATATATCCTTATAAAATACATGAATACACAAACTGGGCTTGACCAATATTGTGTAGAATGTGGTGCCTCAACAATAAACAACGGTAATAAAAGCATGTATGTACTCACTCCAACATCATAATAACAAGTAGTATCAGCAAAACATTTCTGCCCACTAGGACAAGCACCCTCATTCCCATTACACCAAGTTCCACACTCTGCACTAGCCTGCGTCCAATCCACACCACAATAAAAATTCCTCTTGGGATCATACGGATCCATTTTCGCCGGTGGTTTGTAATTCCCACCTCCCACTAATTCTTTCCATTTCGAACCAAGCTCCTCCTCGGCCTTATCAATAATATTACAGGGAGTTGCGAAGCAATTTTCCATGGGGTTGAAACAAAAGTTGGTATCGCCACAGAAGGTTTGTATACTGCAGTTTTCTTCAGAGCCACCCCACCATGTGCCGCAGAACATGGTGTTGGATGTCTCATCGTAGTCAATATCTAACAGGTCCTTTAATTTTTGGTACTTGAACTTTGACCCGTGGCCGGCTTCGGCACTGCATAATGTACCGCCGAAGCAGACATGATCTGGTGTGGAGCATTCGTCGTCCATGGCGTTTGGACAGGGTTGTCGATCGTCGCAGTTTTCGGAGGCGTCTGCCCAGGTTTTGCCGCAGAAGAAATTATCCGGGTCGTCTTCCGCAGAGACAATTTTTTTGTCGTGGTTGTAGAGAGTACCCATGATGAATGATACGAGGAGGTAATGGTGAGCTTTCGTGATTTTGTAGTAGATCCGTTTTTTGGTGGATTTGCAATTACAACTCGACGTCGACATGCCCGAGCGAGAGCGGCCGCCGCGCTTGCCCATGGCCGTTGCTGTTGCTGATCTTGAAGTTGAAGGACACATCACTCTCTCCCTCGCGAAAAATGAAAGGACGCTTGTTGATTAATAAGGCTGAGTGATGTATCGGTATGTTTTTGACTGCTACTGTGTCGTACCAACCAGCCCTCCACCTCCATCGTCATCTCGAATCTGGATCTTCGATGGTGCATGCTTCTTGGTGTCATGTCATTGCAGTAAAACAGAGTAAAACCATCAATCCATTGTTCATCGTCATCGTCAGCAGCGCGTCGGGGCTGGCCCAGATTTCAGACAGGCTAAGCTCGAAGCAATCTATGGCTATGTAAATAAATATTTCTGTATATCACTCATTTATTTTTATTCAGATACATATTGTATGTAGCAATTATTATTGTCCTACATGCTTGTGAATAATATGAATAAAAGTGAAAGTAAAAGTAAAATTATTTGTTTAGAGCTATGGTATTAGATACTTAAGCGTTTGGGCTGGTTGGCGGCGGGCTGGGGGCTGTAGTAATTTGAAACTTCATACTACCGTAGAACATTCACTAATGAAGTTTCAAGGTTTTGCTCTACTCATAGGCCTTTGGAAAAAATACGCCAGCAGTCCCGAGAATACGCTCCGCATAAGCCAAAGCGTCTTATTTTTTCGTCATCCCGTTTAGGATTTCTACTTGAAAAATGTACCAACAGCTACGTAGGAATATCAATCCGAGTTAGTATTGACAAAAAAGTAAGTTTTCCTTCGCGGAGCAAAGCAAGGAGCCGGCTTATGATTTCGCTAGCTGGATTTTTTGTTCCCGAGAATAGTTACTACTATTCCTACGTACGACCCCTTTCATTCTCGACATTTTGGAACATCATTCCTGTTCGATGGGGCAGTTCTGCTTCTATGGACCAACTACGGTCAGGGCAGTAATGATGGCCTTAGAATGCACCTCTCTTCTTTGTTCATAAAGTTGAACATGCATTCAATACTCTAGAGGGGGGATGTAATAAATAAAATCTAATTAAATTACATTCTTGTTTATATTATAAAATACATAGTAATGCACTACTGGCAGATCTAGAATAATCGTACTCGTACGCTCTTTTTTATTGAGAATTGCAATTTTGTGTCAATTTTTGGATGAACTGTCCAACATTCAGCAGCCATACCATGTCTAAGTATCGTGCCCATTGCCCTCTCAAGCGGATTGTTGATTTTTATTAATCATTGAAGAGTTGTTGCATAGGTAGTCGAGGAGGGCACGTCTGCAAGAGGCAGAATTGCTTGAAAAATCATGCCCTCCATGTAAATTTTGAACCCCCCACCTCTTCAACGTTCCAAGAAACCGAATTTCGCTCCCCCCACATTCTACTATTCATTCCAATTGCTGTAGGTGTGACCCGGCTAGTTTTGCTATTAACTTTTTGGTTGTTTTGGTGGGTGGTGCATTTAATTTTTTATGCAAAGTGCATCCTGTGGTAGTTTGAGAGAAAAGAACACGGCAAGAGAGATTGAGAAAAGGCTACCGCGGCCGCATACACGCTATATCGGATGGTGCTGTCGATGAAAGGAATATATGTTACTCACATTGTTGGTAGGAGGACAAAGGGAGATGGACGCTGGGAGGTAGGCCCAGCGCGAGTTGCTACGCCAACGTTGCATATCGACGCCCACGGCATCGCCGTTGAAGAATTGCCGCGGTCAATCGATAGTATGGCCATTAAAGGTTGTTAGATGGCCATTGGTGCGGCCATCGCCATGGTGGCTGCGGAGACCGTAGCGGCTGAAGCTACTATCACGGAGGCGCTCATGGTTGACGTCTTCTATTTTTTGTCTTTGTTTTTTATTTCACGCGGCACACGGACGACAACTGCATGCTATCAACCTACAACTGCCTTGATACTCTAAAAAAGAACACAAGAGAAGCTCTTTATCTTTTATAATATTGCCCTTTGATTACCGCTTTGTATCGAATATAAAAACCTTCATGACTGTAGGTATTCTATGTTCTACTTATGCTTGGCTTATGATTTCCGCTGTCATTAAGGGAAGGATTCCGGAGTCATTGAGACACTTGAGAATTCTATCTCTGCATCTGCTGTCATGTCGTCCATGACTTACTGTGTCGCATGAAAGTCGTACATACATAAATGTCTTTCGAGTTGTGAATAATACATACTTATTGTTGTCTCACAACATTATTGTACTAATAGTATTATTGACATGGCACTATTCCGACAATAAATTTACCAGAAATTTACCATAAGATACATAATTAAAAAAGTCCTCTAGATAGAGAGGTCTCTATATTATTTTGGGGAGAGGTCTTTATGACTAACTAACTAACTACATATCTATCGATCGTTAATCGTTCACTACCTCTCGATTTTAGGGTGTGATGTGCCCGCCAAAGCGGCCTTATTACTTATTCGCATCCACATTCCTAGCTCTACCTAATTAAAAGGTGGATACAAATAATAGTAAACATCTATCACTCTAATTCTATTATGATAGCATGCAAGCTTCTCATAATATGTATTAGTACATAATATTATCTGTAGAGTTCTCTCTCTCTCTAGAGAGAGAATGAACAAGAATGAACAACTTTGATTTGGAGCGAAAGAAAGGAGACTTATGTATGGTACGCTGAAAGCTGCTTGTGTAAAGTAGTGTGAAGTGTGAAGCATGAAGCTCACAAAAAAATACTCAACCTACCCTCATTTTCTGTGTCCACATTAACAACAACATGAATACAGGAACTAATGAGAGAAACGCCATTGGCGTCAACGATGATGATACAAGATCAGAGCATCGAATTGCAGAAGTACAGCACGAGCGGCAGCTTGGTTTTGGTAGAGACATTGAAACAGAGGAAAAGGCGGAGGAGAGAGACGGAAAGCAAGAGGAAGAAAGCCAAGATCTAGAAGGAACTACCATCAACAACAAGACAAAAACAGAAGACGGAGGCTCTCCAACTCCAGAGACCAACAACTTGTCAAACTCCTTCACAAGGTACTCCAATACGAATGCCCGGATGATGCATCTTCTGGGTCTTGATGACGCTGACGCTGACGATGACATGGCAGCAAATGAAGATAACACGGACTGGCAAGCCATCACGGGGTACCAAGGTTTAAGCCGTCTGCGGGACAACATAGATGTTACTGCGAGGAAAACTAGACTCTCGACAGAGCTTCATAGCAGTTCATTTACTGACCAGATGTTTGGCGATCTCTGGGAATGAGAGCAGCCATTTGTGACTCATGAGGTCGATCTAAGTGGGATTTGCATCTCAGGTCTCTGCGATACAATGGCGCTGCTTTATCAAAGATATGATGTTGTTCTTGAATATATTCCTGTGTTCATATGAGATTAAAGAGCTATCTAATCTAACACTAGTTGTTACTTGCCATATTTTCATGCTCATGTCTGGACAATATCCGAAAGTATACACCATGAATACAAAATTAATGATCTCATCAACAACGCCTGCATTATCCAAAAGAAAGGTGTTCTTTTATATCAAGTCCTATGCTGTGAGCTTGGTTTTATTTTTCAGTGCGTAGAGAACAGATTACTTGGAGATAGAGAAAGTGAACGGAGTGTGTCTGCCTTACTAATCCGGATGTATAGGGAGGAAAGAAGATGAGGCTAAAGTGAAAGAGAAATACAAAACAACAAGGAATCAGACCGAGAAAAGTTGCAAACAACTTACTGCCAGCCTGTTTTGTTGGTAACGCTTACTAAGAAAAGGAAGATAAGCCCAGACCTATTAACTGCTGCTGTTGCATCCTTCAGTCATGCATAGGTTTTTACTAAGCATGAACTGGACAAAGGGGATGCCTTCAATAGCAAAAGCACAACTCAGAGTCGTGAGTGAACTTCATCTCCACGGAAGGTAGCTAGAGTTACCCATTAGCAAAACATTTTTAGCAGTACTTTGGTCTAGAGACACATCTTCAAAATCATTATGAGCCAACAGGCTAACTGTGTTACAACAATCACACCCTATTATTTTAATCAAAATGGAAGGTTCGGCAACCAAAAGAGTAAACTAACATCGCTTTAGACCATGGACATGCAAGTGCAAAACCTACTCTACCAAGCAACACCTATAACATTCTTCCACCTCTATTGATCGAATAGGTAACACCTCATACCATGACACTTAGCATAGAATACAGAGAGATGTATCCTTGACAATCCAGGAAACCAGGAAATCATATAGCAGGTGAAGCTTGAGTACACGAGACAGATGTAGTGATGTATTGTCAAACCTAAATACCTCTAGTGATGCTGCTTAGCTAAAAAAAAGATGAGAGACACTATCACCAACATTCATATTTTGGGGTGTCACGATTGCCTTATTTGTTCTAAATGGCAGGTTGAAGTTGAAACAGACATAAACTAATTCACTCAACATCAACTCCATCCCTAAACAATCCCACCAACCTTTCCCATGTTGCCTTGATCAAACACAATTTCTTTATAATGATCTTCCTTCAATGAGGAGGACATATCTTTGGATGCCTCTATCAACTCCTGCAAGATTGTCTCATCATACTCTTGGGCCATCTTTTCAAAGTTCCCCAGTTCTTCCTCGCTAGAGGACTTTGCAATGGCAATTACTCGATCAACCTCCTCATTGGCCAATACTTTACTGTAATCAATATCTTGATCTTCGTGTGATAACATTTCATCATGCTCAAGTTCTTCCTTGGTAGAGGACTGGGCAATGACAATCACTTGTTCCACTTCCTCATTGGCCAACTCCTTACTGTAATCTATCTCCTCAGCATACTCTTGAGATATCTTTTCCAAAAGATCCAGCTCCTCTTCGGTAGAGGATTTTGCAATAGCAATAACTTTATCCACTTCTTCGTTGGCCAGCTCTTGACTGTAATCCACTTCAGAATCACTGAGTTCCTCCTCAGTAGAGGACTTTGCAATAGCAATAACTTTTTCAACTTCCTCGTTGACCAACTCCTTATTGTAATCCTCCTCTNGTAGAGGACTTTGCAATAGCAATAACTTTTTCAACTTCCTCGTTGACCAACTCCTTATTGTAATCCTCCTCTGCAAACTCTTGAGATATCTTATTCAAATGATCCATTTCCTCCTCAGCAGAGGATTTTGCAATAGCAATGACTTGCTCCACTTCCTCATCTGCCAACTCCTCACTATAATCCATATCTAAATGCTCGAGCTCCTCATCAGCAGAGGATTTTGCAATGGCAATAACTCGTTCAACTTCTTTATCAGCCAGCTCTTTGCTGTAATCCATCTCGTAATGTTTATGTCCATCCACCTTTGTAGCCAACTCGAGTTCTTGCTGAGAAGTTTGATGCATGCCCATAACATCATTCTTTCTCAGAATATCGGACAGGAACTCCCCTCGTTGTTCTTTCTCCATGGCCAATAACATGGAGAGCTGATTGGACGTAAGTTTAGACATGATGCCTACTGTTGTCTTGGGGATTTCGATATCGTTCCGTTCTCTGATTTCGGGTTCAATGTGACTACTCGCCATCAGGTGCACATCAATTGTTAATTGCTGGGCAGCTGCAAGTGATGGCTTGGCATTATGCGCTGGGGGTACTACAAAGGCAAAGGCGACGGCCGCCTGCGAGAGCAGAGCTATCAATATACCGAGTAGAGGAGGAGGCGTCATGGTTTATAAAAGCAGATCGTTGA
>JALLOX010001400.1:0-10506 GCA_036939695.1 Thalassiosira ordinaria
AGTAATTGGAATGGTTCCGAGAATAAATAAATGTACCCTAGCCAACACTGCTGGTGTATTCATTTTTTGAAAGTACAATTACATGCAATTTTTAAACACCCGTCAAAGTAGCCAGCACTTACTCATGACCTCCATCAACCTTCAACAGCAACAGGCTGTTTTCTGTCAATACATTTTTTGATTACTCATGGGGGCTGAAAAGTAGTCCCACTCATTCATATCAAATCAGAACATAGTACACAGTCACACTGATACTAAGAACTCTTTGTTTTAACTGTTAAGTCCTTGGGAATGAAATCTGTGGGCTCATGTTTTAATCGAGTTACCTATTGCTCATTATAGTCGTAATAGGAAGCAGGAAGCTAGCTGCAGATAACATACACATGAGATTTAATAGCAAAATTCAGGCTCGTTATACAGAACATAGGTTTGAAGTATGTGTCAATCATGTCATCACAAAGTATGTGTATCATTTATCAAGGACAGGAGCCGCTTGTAGCTTAGTGAGTGACGGGATAGGAAACACACGAAGAGAAAGTATTCGATCGGATAAGAAGATTGGATGGAGATCAGGATCTATTATGAAAATGATGAAGTTCATTTCCTCTGGGTCACCTGCCTTGGCAGGTGATAAGAAAGCCAACTCTGACTTGAACATAGGCACTTCAATACCATTGTCAATATGGTTGTATTTGAACAAGAAAGGTGTGCATTATGCATATGGACCTTGGATGCCTATGTTGCTGAATATCAACTACAAGATGTTAAGATATTGAGATCGTATTGGATTTGAGTTATGGGAATCCTAATCCTACGTAGCTCTGCGTATGTGTTTCTTTGATCAGAAAGATCCAAGGATCATGAGTCAGCTTTGAGCTGGATCGTCATCATACTTGGAGTCGTACCAGAGAGGACTCCAGACTCCAGACTAATATAGTACTGGGCTCATGTCATGCAATGTGCTGACCAGAAAATATGCAAAACCAGTCAACCAAGTACCAAGTAGAATAATTGCACTTAGCTTTAGTCGTGCCTTGTATCTAGTCAAAGATACATCAAACGGAGGTTGGTAATATTTGTTCAGACACGTGACAAGGCACAGGTTGAAAACTTCCGATTACTTGGCTGTTGACTCTCCAATCTCCAGGGAGGACCACTTTGCTCCGGAATAAAGGGTTGATCATGTGAAGCTCCTAGCACCATCTTCATCAGCAGGGCACTGATGTGTTCCAGCAGCAATTTGAACCATCTCAGTATTGCATTTGAGCTCATTTGGCAATGCCAATGGCAAGTGTAGCTTTGCATATTGGCGTGTGTTCGGAGATCCAGCTCTCGTGCTAAACCGTGTTTCTTTGGTGTTGTCCACATAATCTCAACAAAAGCTTCACCCTGTGTTGTGCACTGAAGGGTTAGATCATGAGAAAAGAGTTAGATGGTTATGCATGATGACACAGGGTAATTAGATGCATTTATTTCTGCAACTGGAAAAAGTTCTCTACTATCTTAAAGCTTGTGGCATAACATTGATGGTTGAACCGAGGTTCAATTCAAATTTCGAAAAAGGTCTAGCCTATCTCATATTATCAAATATATCGGTATTGGACCCAGAACCATAATCTCAAGAGGCAAACTTCAAACTTCGAACTCCTCCTCTTCTCACTTCACCTCACCCAACACCCAACACACTGCTCCACCATGGTGACCTCGTTCACCCAAGCACCGCACACTCCATCTGTTAGACCGGATTTTTGTTTTTCTCGGAAACGTGTTTTCGAGAATTGTTAACGTTCACGAGAAGCGCCTTCTCGAAAACGTGTTCGGCTCGACGAAAGTTTTATCATATTTCAGGCCTCGCGCCGTCGCCGAGCCGCCGCCGCGCCGAATGAAGGAGACAGAGAGCAAGCTTCAGCTGAGGGGCGGGGCGGGCAGCCTCCATTGTTTGTATGTTCCAACCCATCCCATCACCTACCTGTCTCGCCAGGGCCTGCTTTGGGGTTAGGTAGTGGAGATTTGGTCCCATCACAAAATCATATCCAAAAAACAACCGCATCAGTAGGTCCAGTAGGTAGCAGGGTGTCGACCATCCATCCCACAAAAACCCCGTGTACAGTACCTTTGAATAACCTACATAACTGTCCTGTCCTTATATCTACACCGCAAACGTATTAGTAGATGTACGGTATTTTTATGTCGTCTGAATTTTTCTATTACCACATACCTTGTACGTGTACATCTACGTGTATTAGTACCGATACAATTACTCTGGGAGCTCGCAGCAAAATGACACAAATCCGAGGAGTAGAGAAAATAATTCTCGAAAACACGTTTCCGAGAAAAACAAAAATCCGGTCTAACACATCAACATCAACATGGCATCCATGATCATGTTCGATGTGGTGTTGTTGGTTGTTGGTTGTTGTTGTCAATGGCCAAAAAAGTCGGCACGACATCTTTTAGCGGAAGCAAAGAAAAGTACAAAGAAGGATCTCAAATCACAAGAAAAAGATGAGTCCCTCATCTCAAATTGAACGCACTTGAAAGCTAGTAAAATCGTCGATGCAAGAAAGCATGAATCGCAGAGAATCGCATAGGACGTGAATTCTGCCGTTGAGCTACCGTTGGGATTGATCCACGTGACTTGATTTAATGTGGATACTCCCTTCTTTTTGGAAAAGTTGAGGTTTGAGGTGGATCATGAAGTAGCCGTTGGGAGATACCCGATGACCAGATAGATATTGTATGATACCCGATATCCTTAGGACATGGGACTGACTGGTCGCTGGTCGGCAGCGGTCCGACGACAACAACAACCACCACAACAACAGCAACTGCCACTTTTCGCTTGCCAATGGCGGCGGCGGATCGATCAGCCCTCTTCTCCTACCAGCCACCTCTATCTGCTTCATTTATTCATCGCCACGCTGCCCATCGCAAGGCAACTCTACGATATCCATCATCTCGACGTGTAGTTGCTTGAGACTCGTTAGGATCAAGAAGTCATAACATGTGCGCAATGATACAAAAATCAACGACCATACTCGGCTTGGCCGTCATTTTTATGGTCGCCGACATGCCCCCTACGGCTACTGCTGCGACGGCGGCGGCCTCACCGTCAAACGTACTTCAACAGCCGCACCGCATCCTAACCAATGCCAAAACAGGCACCATCACCCATCCCCTCATTCCTCACAAGGCCCACCTCGACAGACGTCGTCGTGAGCTACACGAACAATATGGGACTGAGTTTGATACCACGCTGCCCCCTAGGCCACACACCTCTCGTCATTCCCAAACTCCGATCAATGAGGATATTATGTCGGCCCTACGCGGCAATAATAATAACAATCATCGGCAACTTCAGCAACAAATGGGTGCCCTCTACCAGGGATACGGAACACATTACATTGACCTCTGGGTAGGCAGTCCCACGCCCCAACGACAGACTGTCATTGTCGATACCGGCTCGGGCGTGACAGCCTTTCCCTGCGAGGAATGCAAAGGATGCGGTGACTCCTACCACACGGACAATTACTTCAAAGAAAGCAAAAGTAAAACCTTCCGTCCATTGGAATGCAATGAATGCTTTCGGGGATACTGCGCCAGCATGAATGGATCCAAAAAGTGTCGGATTAGCATGAGTTATGCTGAGGGTAGTTCGTGGAGTGCCTACGAGGCTATGGATTTGTGTTATGCCGGTGGACCGCATGATGATGCCTTGACTATTACGGGTCCCATGACCAACATGGAGAATATCGTTGTGGACCACATTGATCCCGTGGACGCATCCATGTTTGCCTTCGAATTGGCCTTTGGGTGTCAGGTATCCATCACCGGCCTGTTCATCACCCAGTTGGCCGATGGTATCATGGGTATGGAGAATGAAAAGACGTCGTTTTGGAAGCAGATGCATATCAAGAATGCCATTCCACGTCCCGAGTTTAGTTTGTGTTTTAGTCGTTCTCCCGAGGCGGAACGGGATGGGACCGGGGCGGGTGCCATGACGTTGGGAGGGGTGGATCCACGGTTGCATATGAGTCCCATGGTATTTGCCAAGAATGTAAAGTATTCGGGATTTTATGCGGTTCATTTGAAGGCGGTGTACCTTCGTGAGGGGGGTGGTGTGTCGGCGCAAACTACCAAGGGTGATATGGGAAGGGTGCACAAATTGGGATTGAGTGAGGATCAGTTGAATCGTGGCAATGTCATTGTTGACAGTGGAACGACGGACACGTATTTTACTAGTGCATTGGCTAGTCCCTTTAAGAAGATGTGGAAGGAGCTTACGGGCAAAGATTACAGTCATGCGGCCGTGAATATGAGCCAAAGTGATATTGAGAAACTTCCCACCATAATTTTGGTTTTTCAGGGGATGGATGGTGATGCTGTAGGTGACGAGCCTGATGGGGACCCTGACACCATTGCAGGATATGCTGGCGGATCGGGTCTGTCAGAGAACCCTAAGGATGTGGTCATTGCGATCCCGGCAAAGCATTACATGGAGTTTGATCCTGATACGGGAAAGTACACGCCCCGCTTCTATACTGAGGAGAGCAGTGGCAGTGTCCTGGGTGCCAATGCCATGATGGGACATGATGTTTACTTTGACGTTGCCAGGGGTCGGATTGGCTTTGCCGAGAGTGACTGCGACTACGTGTCACTGCTGATGTCAGAAGGAAAGAGCGTAAGCATAGCTCCAACGAACGTAAGTACCAAAATTGAAATTACAGAAGAGCAAGAGGAAGAAGAAGAGGAGGAGATGGAGATGGAGGAAATTGAAGAAGCTCTTGAAATTATTGAAAATGAGAGGGAGAACCCTGCCGAGGTAACCATGATTGAACCTGAAACTCCTGGTCCTGATCAATCTGAGAATAATGATGAAACAACCCCTTATGAAATTTTTGACAATGAAAAATCAACACAGGGCAAACACTCTGGGGGTAAAGACAAAGGTGGCATCTCCGACTTGGCCTCAGAAATCTTTGACGATATGAAGCATGAGTGCAGTTCGGCTGGTTGCAGGGGTATTGCCGCGCTGTTTATCATTGGTGCGTTGGCCATTGTCGTTGCCGGAATTCGCAAGGCCTTGGCCAGGAGGCGGGTCGTTCGGCAGTATCAAGAGGCCGAGTTAGAAATATCCGATTTGGCCTTGGATTCGGATAGTGATGATGAGGGGGGATATGTGGATGAACCTCCCATGCCTCAAATCACGTAAACAGTGTTCACATCATGACAAAAAGGGTAATAAATGGGTAGATAGGTTTTTACTAGAGCAGAACAGCAGGAATTTTTAGAACTCACGACAATGAGTATTAGAAATATAAAGAATGCATAAGTGTCATAAATTTTGGGCGTGAATAAGCTTGGCCTCTATTGCAAATACCATATCCACTTGACTGAGTTGTTTACCGTGAAATACTGGGGTGTGGGCAAGAAATAGTTGAGTTTGGTAAAAGATGTAGGAACCGTGAACTAACGCTCACCCGAAAGCCAACAACAGAGTTCAACTCCATCCCTGCACACTGCACAGTACGAAGTACGAGAACCTTTGACATTGTGCAGAGCTCTACAGTAGTAGCACAACTACTTGATTGTCCGATGATTTGTGCGTCTCGGCATGGGACTCACTCATGTCATGCCGCACAAACCAACCCATGACATAGGAGATGTCCACTAAAAAGATTTGCTTATTTTACTTCAAAAGCGACTTGTCACATTACCCCTATCAACTCTCGTCGCAATAACAATAAAATGATAAGACCCCCTATAAAACAAAGTGCTATGATCAAGATGTTCACTCGTCTTTCTTGCTGATAAACGCACAAATTGATGTGATATCATCAGTCCTCTCCTCGCGCTTGATCCAACGTTTATAAGACTCCCCGATTAGAGCACGGCATGCCTCGGTAGGGTCGCCATAGATACTTGCAATGTTGGCTGACTCGATATCTGAAATGAACTCAAAGATGCCATCGCTTCCAATGATAATGATCTGATCGT
Source organism: Thalassiosira ordinaria (assembly GCA_036939695.1). Lineage (NCBI taxonomy): Eukaryota > Bacillariophyta > Thalassiosirophyceae > Thalassiosirales > Thalassiosiraceae > Thalassiosira > Thalassiosira ordinaria. The sequence continues at coordinate 5,998 of JALLOX010001400.1, forward strand.
TATCTGATAAGGTGTACTTGCTGAATTCAGCATCGGCAGTAACACCCAAGTTTTCACCATTCATATCTCCAATACTACGTGTGAATGCGCAGCCCGGGAACTACGGGTGGTGAATGTTGTGGTATCATGAAGTGTATCGTGAAAGTGAGTGAGAAGTTATCTTGAAAGAAGGAAGTCATACATTTTCTCGCCATGTCAGACAATCATATAATACTCACCTTGCCCTGATCACGGTTGGGACTCCAGATTCGAGGAGGACTATCCCCATTTAGCCAGTTTTCATGCATAGGTTCCTCACCATCGTACTGCTCCGATGTCATGACGAGGCCACCAGCCTTCTTGATACGCTCGCGTTCATCCTCTCTGTGGGGTGTCTTAAGTCATAGCATGGTTGTTAGTGAGAGGTAAAAGATAGGGAAGGTGGGAGTTAGTATTATGTTGTACAATATCACTTTATCATTCTTGAGAGCCAATATTATTCACAAAGACTGACTGTGGCCCAGATAAGTGGAAGGGATGCGAAAAGGAAGTAATAGTATATTGTCCTTACCTGATCATTAGTCAATGCCTTGGCACTAAGCTTGCCACCATCAGTCGAGACGACTACACAGCGACAGTCCCCCACATTCGCAATGAGTAACTTCCCATCTTTAATCAGCACTGTAAGAGCCGTAGTGCCAGAGTTGGAGTCATCAATAAGCTGATTTTCATGTAACCTGAACGTGTATACAGCAAATGCAACTTATGATTTGAAGAACTTTACAAGGGTCATGATAAACAGCATGAACTAACTCACTTTGAATTCACATTCAGGAGGGCTTTGCCAAGTGGCTCCTGCAAGGGTTCCGTGGCTTCATAGTTCTCAATAATCGTGTCACGAGCATATTCAGCACAATCGTGGCCCGTAGGGCCGTGGCCATCAAAAACACATAGCCATTGAGCTCCATTGAAGCTGCCTTCGAGGAAAGCATCTTGGCACGGCTTGTCCAGATCCGAGGCTGCAATTAAATGAAGAGAAGAGAAGCTGGTGAGGTGAATGATTTCCCAAGTCTACATGGATTGAGCTAACAGATTCTTACGATAGTAACCACGTTGCATAGCTACAGAGTAGTGAAATTTGTAGTTGCCAGATTCAAAGTACAAATCCTCCTTGACTTGGAGTCGCTTCGCTACATCCTCATTTGACAAATACCCTACCTTCGCCGCTCCTTTGGGCCATTTGTAGGGATACATTTTCTGTGTGTGGTATCACAGGAAGCAGTATCGTGTGATCAATGTTGCAGCATCATAGGACAAATAATAGGGGGTGGTTGAACGTACCTTGATCTTGTCATCTTCATCATCTTCGTCCTCCTCATCCAGATCATCGTCTTCCATATCATCCTTCTTAATAACAATAGCTTCGTGCTCAAGGACAGCCTTCTGAATGAGACGGCGCTTGAGATCCTCTGGATTCTCAACAGCCAGATCTGCATGCATTTTCTTGATGCCTAAAATAAGAGAAATGAACACAGTGCTGAATGAGGCATGGGAATGAGGAGCCATCATGGAAACTCAGCACTCTCTTACCTTCTTCGTTAAGCACCTTGAATTCAGCAACTTGCTCTTCTGTGAAAACCAAGGACTCTTGGGTAACACCAACAATTTTTGGCTGATATCCTAGCCGAGTCATCATCTCATGAGCAACAGATTCAATAAGTAAAATGTCCTCATCTGACATTTGTGTGCGCCATTTCTGAATAGACAATGGTTACAACATGTCAGAATTGCTGAGGATGACATTCTTTGGTAAGACAGGAGAATACCATAGTAACTCACCTCAAACTGCTGCATACGGAAGCTCTCCCCTCGTGTTAGGTTTTGAAACTGGTAGGAGAGCACAGCAGCCTGCTTGGCACCTGTTCCCTTAGTCGCGCCTGACATCATGTCTTCAACAGCCTTCAGGATGGCAACACTACCACGGCGAAGCACCTTACCCATCTTCCTCTTGCCCATGAAATCATTGATTCCTTTCATTGTATCTTCGTTGCTCTTGAGCAGGGCCTCGTAACGGACTTGGTGCACTAGATCTTCGTTAACTGATAGGACATGGAGAGCATGGCGTTGCAAGTTTGTCCACTTCGTTATGATCGCATAATAGTGACAATCTCCCACAGGTGTTCACATGAAAGAGAGTGAAACATCACGTGGATCACGCACGAGGTAAATGTATCGAAGTCTCTCCTCCCCGTAAAAGGTCAGTAGCATGTCATGGTATTGAGAGTTACCTATATTTGATGGGCCAAATAGAACCGAGTGTGTGAAGCAGGCTGCATCAGGACACACTTTGTAGATCATATGAAAAATAACACAGCAGGTCTCCTTGGTGAATCTGATCTTTGTCATCATTAATGAGGTCGGCCTTACCCATTGATTTGCAGATCCAAGTTCGCTTATCACATGCAATAGCATTTATATTGTAGATCTCATCAAATATTGAAATTAGATAATACCTTTGGTTAATATCTAACGAGAAGTAAGGATTGTTTGAGAAAGAGAGTGATGATGAAGTACATGAGCAAATAAAAAGGAAGTTCGTACCCTTGTCCTTGTGGACCATGCGCATGATATCCACCGTCGAAATTGCAATATCCAGGATACGTTCCCGGTCAAACTTGACTTTACGGCCATGTTTGTCCAGCCATGCAACTTGGTTGTTTTCAACAAAAGTACATACATGGTCAACAAGAATTGCCAAGTTCTCTTCATCCTCGAGATCGCCAAACTTATCAAGGATAGGGAAAAAGTCCCTTAAAATGTGTGGCGGGTGTGGCCCCGCTAGATCCTCTCTCTCACTTAGCATGGTTCGAAGCCAGTTACTTCCTGACCTTTGGGATCCAATCATGATGAATATTGGGGATGCAGGATCAAATCCAACCTCATCAGGCTCCTCTTTGGGGAGCACGAGGTGAGATGAGAAAGAAAGGGAGGCTTGAAGTTAGTACTATGTAAGCATTGAGGTAATACACTTGACATTGGCTCCTTAATCATGCCATGATAGCCCAAAACTACTGGAGTGGATGCTACCATAGCGTAAACTTATCTTGTGCTTACCTTTCTCAGGGTAGTAGTGAAGCATTGTGGAAATTGATGTGCGGTTCTTTTTGGTCATCTGTGCATTCTCTTTGCTCATCTTAAGGTATGCAGAATGCCTTGCTTCATGTAGGTATGTCTGACGGCGCTCTCCTGCAGCATTTCTGCGGACCATACTCTCCCTGTTCCTCCTGCTATTATTGTTGGGTGCATCGTATACAGATGTTGCTTCTAGGGTTTTCCCAGAAGCCAAATCACGTACAACCTTTTCTGCCTGGAAGCAAGTGACGGGAGTAGAGAACAGAGGAAATGTACCAGTGGTAGCAACGAAATGTTCCTCCTCAGACTTTGCCGCGCACCCATCAGTCAAAGAGTATACATCAAGCTTCAAAACAAGGGAGCGAGATGTCGAGATAGCTTGATGAGATTATCATGTGGTACAAAATAAGGTGCATAGTCTATCTCACTCACGCCCTCAATATCTGCTGCAGTGTTGATGCTCTCTTCGACACATACATTTGATAGGAATCCTCCTACAAATAGGCTACCCACATTGTTTTCCTCAAGAATATCTGCTAAACCCGTCCCCTTGAAAGCATCAAAGGTACATCGATTTGTCAATACAATATCACCATCTTCTGCGTTGACTTCTTTTGCAAATTCCGCATTCCATGTCCCCTCTGTAAACAGCCCTACAAGGTCACCATAGGAGTGTGGATCCCAATCTAATAGCATACAATAACATGATGTGTTGCCATCAGTATTCAACTCAATAATGTGAGGAGCAGCCCTTGTGAAATTGAAGCCATGCATTTCACAACAATCATAACAACAACTCACCTCCTGGCTTAAATTTACTTCCGATGGGAAGAACTACAGGTGAATGTATGATTAGGGCCCCACTTTCACTGGATATAATGTATGAAAAACATATTGTTTTAAGCATAACAGCGCTAAGAGAACTAACAGGTTACATAATGATATTCTGAACACTCACCGAGCGGCTGCAATAAACTTTGGTAAATTTTCAGCAATGCCCGTCTTTTCCATTACATCCTTCACAGAGGAATGTAACTTTCCTCCACTTGATGCAAACTGTAGTGAAGATACATTTTGAAGCAGGGGTCTTCAAAGATGAGAATTTGATATGGGCACAATAAAAGAATTAGCAATTTTATAAACTCACCTCATTTTGAAAGTCCAATATGAGGACGGCAATGCGTTTGCAGTCCTTAATGACATCATCTTCACCAATGTTAGGTAGGATGGCCATCGTGTGATGGGAGGCACGACGCAGGACAAAATTGATTTTTTGGATAAACGAAGGGCGGGTAGCCTGCCGGTAACAGTAAACCGAGAGTCGGTCAATGAAATGTCAATGAAGGACACATAGGTCTATTGATATGATGGCCCTCGACCCTCGAGTCGCTTAGCTAA
>JALLOX010001407.1:0-10446 GCA_036939695.1 Thalassiosira ordinaria
ATCTTGAAAATCATCATGTGCAAATCTTTGCTATGAGTACTGATTATCTACGGCGATTGTGACTTTGCTGTAGAAATAGACATCAGCATCCATAGAATAATAAAGTTTATGTAGAAATGTGAGCCTACATTTTCAATGCAGAATGCAGGAGCCGGTGGTTCCATTCTCATCTCAATAAAAAGGAAATCTGACTCTCTGTTCTTGTACCTGCGCAACTATGCGCCTGTGGTGCGAGTGGTCCTCCTGGTGCCGCGGCGGACAGATGATGGTCGTGAGCTTGCCTCCGATGTGGTTGAAGGAGACGCCACCGCATCAGGAGTGGACTTGCTACGTCGAGAAGAAGACTTTTTGGTTCCAACCGCTGACTTTGCTGCTGCTTTTGCCTTTCCAGTTGTCACCTTAGTCTTGGTATTGACTGTAACTTTGGACTTGCCAGCTGGCTTCCCGGCTGGAGCCTTCCCAGTAGAGATCCTCGCCTTGACAGATCCCTTAGCCTTGCGCGCCGGCTCCAACTTCTTTGCCGACGACTTCTTCCCTGGCGCCCTTTTCTTGGGCTCATGGTGCGAATCATCTGAAAAGTCTAAGTCATCCATCTCCTCAGATTCCTTTTTTTGGTCTATCTTCTTTTTTGACGATGTCTTCTTTTTCGAAGCTGACTTTTTCTGTCCAGCCTTCTTTTGTCCAGCCTTCGGAGAAGGTGCCACAGCAGGAGATAAAGGACTAGATGTCGCTGCCGCATTAGTGACATTCACCATGACGCTCTTGGGAACCGAAATGGGCGTCGCCTTGGATGATTGCTTGGCACTACCACTCTTTGCTGCCCGGGGCGTTGTCCTGCGCTGCCGTTTGGGAGGTGAGCCATCGCGATCCGTCATGGGAGAGTCGACGAAGACGTCAATTTCATTGGAGTTGCGCTTCTTTTTGTTGCTTGCAGTGGACACCCTCGACTTGGCTACTTTGGCGGTTGCTGCAGCGGAAGAGGATGGATGCTTCTTCCTCCTGCCCTTGGGGGCACTGGTCGCCACAGGGGAGTCGTCGGCTTCCTTGGCTGCAGGGGAGTCTTCAGCCATCTTAATGGGCGAAACATCACCAAATGGATCAAGTTCATCTTGTGGCGATGCGGCCGGGGAAGCAGTGGGAGAATGTTCGTAGGTGTCCCCACTATTGGGGGTGCCATCCAAGCCATCCTTTCTGCCAGGAGTACTACCGCTCAAGTTCTGCCTGTCAGCAGTCTTTTCATCGGACTCGGCAGAGTCCTCGGATTTGTCCTCCTCGACTGATCCGTCCTCTTCTTCCGACTTGTCATCATCCAAGTCCATCTCCTCTTCCTCCTCCCTCTTCTTGACATAATGACTAATTGACTTCTTCGGCTTTCTCTTGCCCTTCTTCTTTCCATTGCCATCCTCTTCCTCGTCTGATTCTTCGTACCTGGGCGTGGGGGATACTGAAGTCCTCCTAGCATACAAGTCACCTGGGATCTGGATGCTCCCGGGATAAACTGTTAGGTTGACATCCTTCTTGACGTGCGACAACAAGACCTCACGAGCGAACTGGCATATGATCTTCATGCGCGCAGCCGCCTCCTTCTCGTCCACGTTGTACTTTTCATCAACATCATTGGACTCATCGTCGTCATCAAGGCTCATTTCAAGTGAGGACATTTCGGCACTTGAGGATTTTTTGAGTACATTGATTGGTGGGTGTTTTCCGATGAGCTCAACCATTCGTAACAGGAATGAAATCTGGGACGGTAAGTGCAAAAAGAGTTCAGCATGGACATTCTTGATATGATTCAATCGAAAGAGCCATAAGTTAAGATGGCCATAAGTTAAGATGGCATGACTCACGTTATCTGCCCCTGCGCCCAAGCTCTGGATCAAAGGATCAAACAGCCACTTCAGCCGCTTCTTCAGCATCTTCTGTGACGCTTCCCTTGAGTGCACAAGTTCCTCCTCCTCGCCATCATCTGCACTGCCACCTTTCTCAAGCTCATCTTCACTTTCTTCTTCATCCGAGTCCTTCTCTCCTGCCAACGTCCCTGCTGCGCTCGCAGTCTCATGCCGAAACGCCAACAGATGCAACGCGTACGGCACGCTGTACTCGGGCATGAGCTTCATCTTCAGCCTGCTTTCAAAATTCTTCTCAGCCTTGCGTCCCTGCTGCCGGCACTGCGCCGCTACATGCTGACACGTCGCACGGAGCATTTTTGTGAGGTTGGTGGCAGCGGTTTTGACAGAGGTAGATTTGCGCTGCCCGACGTTGGCAGCACCAGCATTTGCTGTGCAGTGGCTGCCGCGTTCGTCACCGTCCGCACATAGAGATACCAGCGACAAAAAGCGCAGGCTAGGTGCTATCGGAGCAGAGCCGTGAGGGCGAAATTTGCCGGCGCCAGAGTACATTGCCACAAGCTCCTCCATCACAGTGGATCGTACCAGCTTTTCCTCGTCCAGCAAAACAGAGCTGAGAATGTGCCAGTTGCGAGGAGTGAGGTATGTGTTCTCAAGTAGTAAATTGGCATCGCACAATCGCAGCAGGTTGACAGCAGCAGCACATCGCAGCTCGGCCTTGTCTTTGGTGCTCTTGCAGTACCTATTATTGATAGAGGAGGGTGGGACTCCACCATCCTCGATGATTTTGGTGAGCGTGTTGAATACTTGGGATATGTGGTCAGAGGAAGGAGCCTTTAGATCGCCTTGCTTGCTGTGCACGATAGTGGACCGAATGTGGGATACAAGGACTTCGATTGCGCCGCAGAGCATTTTGCAGTGTACTGTGACAACATTTGCTTTCGACTTCTTCTTGGCGCTGCCCCTCTTCTTTGGAGAGGACTCATCGTCCTCATCCTCATCGCTGCTGCCATCATCTTGCGTTGACGCATCCAGCCTTCCGTTCTTCCCCAGCAGCACAGTGTCTAGGCAAAACTCAAGTGCTCGTTTTCCCCAGCCCAGCTTATGGCCCTCTCTATCTGCATTGAATGCGTATGGGGCACACTCTGCGATGGCTGCAATGGCGCTCAATACACTCACAATCCTTCCACCGCCCTTCACACCAGCACCATCATCAGGTATGCACAATCTGGAGGGACCAACCAAAGCCTTGAGCAGAGGCTCAAACTCCTTCTTCTCCTTGCGCACTCTAATCTCAAGACTACTAGCGCTGGAGGTGCCGCCCGACTGGGATTGTGGCTGGATCATGGAGGAGATGGTGAACACCGAGTTCCGCGCCTGTTCGGGCGTGCCGTCACGGGTACAAAGGCGCAGCAGCTGTTCGTGTAGGGTCTTGAAGCTCTCCTTCTTCTTCTCATCCTCGTCATCAAAATCAAAGTCGTCATCCTTGCCGCCGCTGCTCTTCTTGCCCTTCTTCTTCTTTCCGGAAGAGGATGGCGTACGTGCCGACGCGGATGCAGAAGCTGAACCTGATCGCGCCAGTATCTCGCTCAACGTCGTCACCACTCCATACTTCTCCATCTCCTTCTTCATTGCCGATCCAACGTCTGATGTCCGGCTCGCGTCGAAAAACTCCACCAAGTTCTTGAAACCCTCTTTGGTGCTTCCTAAAGCAGGGAACACACCCGTCGCAAATTTGACAGCATCCAGGAATGTGGCGCTCACCGCACAGTTCTCCGCCTCGAACGCCTCCTGGCTCAAAATGATGCAGTGCTCGATGGATTCAGCATTCAGAAAGTTTCCCATTGCAGCGCGTCTCGCGAGGGTCTTCACCCAGCTTTGGGCGGCACTGCCCAGGCCCTTGGTGCGTTTGGGCAGCTCGTCGAAAGCCCGTAACCTCGCCAAGGCAGAGTGGGACGGACTGGCAATGGTGGAGAGAATGCGGAAAATGTGCTTATCCTTTGCAGAATGAACCTTCTTCAATATGCTCTCAAGATCAGAAGAAGAGCTCGAAGGAGACTTGGACGATGATTCCGGCAGCGGCGCTGACAAGGATGCCACCAACTCCAGCTTCTCGACAGCGTCGGTGTCATAGTGGTGTGCCTCAGCGCTGCCACTCTCGCACTCTTTGGATTTGGAACGTGCATCGAGATAGGCGGCCAAAGACTTTTGCAGGCGGCTACGTTGGTTGAACAGGGCCCCCATCCACTTGTACGCATTCTCCTTCTGCTTGACGGATTCGACGATCAGTGCCAATCCCACGGCGCGGGAGGTTGGTGTCAGAGTAGAGCCGGAATCCTTCTTGGCCGTGCCCAACAAGACATCGTCCACTATTTGGAAGACGCGACTGCGCATCTCGGCATCAGTGGCATCCGCAAAGCTCACGCATTCAAACACCCGTTGGGGAATCCATGCAAACTTTTCCTCATCTGCATTGATTTCATTCGACTTGAGCTCTGCCCAAACCTCCAAGATTTCATCAATAGCCACGTCGTCTCCACCTTCTTGGACGTATCGTAGCTTTCGTCGCATGTAATGCTTGTGGTAGATTTGAGCTAACCCTGTAATGGCATCCTTATGCTCGGTCTTGTTCTTGGAGGAGACACGGTTTCCTACCGCGTGGAGCAAGTCTGCCGAGATGATGGAGATGGGATGCGATCTCTTGCTACTGCTGCTGCTAACATTGCCGTTGGTGTTGGCCTCTCCACCGTTTTCGCCAGAAACGACTGCCGCATGGGCCAAATCACACACCTGGTGAATGCCCAGCAACCGAATGTCCAGTGTAGGATCTCGCATGATGATGGTGGCCAGGGCTTCGTTGACTTCAGCACATAGATCGGTTTCCGAGTACTGGGTGGTGAGGAAGTTGACGAGGCATTTTACCATGGTCTCGCGAATCTTTGACTCCGGATCTGTTCAGATTTGTGAAACGGAAGGATCATGAGATGTACACAAGTAAGTTAAGTCAGCCGATCTGAGGTTACAGACACAGTATTCACTTGACGGCAGGAACATACACAAGAGATGTCCTCATACAGTGCATATGACACATGACATGCTTCATTAGAACAAAGTACTAAGCAAAGTCAAACTCACCATAGCTCCTCCGCAACCACTCACGAAAGCAAGGCCCAAACCTACTCGCAATATCACTACTCCTCGCTCCAAACAACCTTCCCAACAACTTGGTAGCCTGCCATCTCTTGGTCAAATCCGTATTCATCAACGACGTACTCACAGTCCCAATCACCGTGGTCAAAATCTGCGGAGCGATACGATGCAATTCGTAGCTAATCGCATAGACATTGGCACCCTCATTGCCCTTATCTTTGGGTGCCAAATGTGTAGCCAACGTGGGCGATTCCTCCTCGCCATCCGCGTTTTTGCGACGTTTCTTTCCCGAGGATTTGGGAGAGGGATCCATCAATGCGGCAGCCTCGGCATCGACCGTGGAGAGGGACGTTACACCCAAAATGTTCGGATCGCCGGTAAGCAGACCATTGAGAAGGGCGGCAATTGGCGAGGAGATTTTATCCTCGCACCGTCTCAAAACCTTGGCGGCAACGAGATAGGAAGGATTGGTCTGCTGAATCTGTGGAGGCGGCAGAGCCGCTGCCGCTGCACCCTCCTCCCCCCTACCACTGCCATCCGTGCCCTTCTTCTTGCCAGAGCTCCCGGGACTCTTCTTCTTCTTCGTCCCAGCAAACGCCGGATTGGTCACCCAAACCACGGGTCCCTGACCCACGCACGTCAACAATTCCTCCAACACTTGCACGGGAACGCTTCCCTCGAATTCTTCAATACACGCACTAATCGCCAGCTCGGCGTGTGCCGCCACCTCCGGGGGATGATCGACCGACACACATGTTAGAAGTGTGCGGAGTAACTCACAAAGAGTTTCCAATGCATCATTGCCCCCCTCCTCCTGATCCAAGGCTATGCCTCCCTGAGACCAACCGCTATCTCTCCGTGTACCCCTCTCGGTCCGAATCAAATCCACAAGAACCACACCAATCTTCACCTCACTCAACTGCTCCAATATCCGATAATACTTTTCAAAATTCCCCCCACTGCTTCCTTCCAAACTGGCTTGTGAAGCTTGCAAATTCCCCAACTGTCGAATGAGTTGATCAAAAATCTCGAGTATCTCACTCGCCTCCCATGGAGGCTNCTTGCAAATTCCCCAACTGTCGAATGAGTTGATCAAAAATCTCGAGTATCTCACTCGCCTCCCATGGAGGCTCGGGGGCATAAATGTAGAATAATTCACATGCCGCCAACACGGCTTGGAGACGGATGGAGGGATCGCGATGTTGGAGTATGGAGGGGGAAACGAGTGCGGTGGAGACACTGTGGAGGTTGGGTGTGGGACCATCTGAGAGCTCGTCGTCGTCGGAGAGGGTGGAGAGGGTTTGGGTTAGGGTTTGGAGACGGCGGAGTAGTTCATTCTTTAGAGAGAGATGTGGATAGAGTGGAGAATAGAGGGTTTCGTGAGAGGTTGATGGGATGGCATTGGCAAAAGGAATATTCGGATAAGAGAGCACACATGATGTGTCACCCAATGACACACAAGGACGACGGAGGGTCTTTTGAACGCCAGTGGTGATGCCATCACAAATAGCCAGCAGCAGCAGCAGCTTCACCAAACAACGCACAACGCTGCCAATGCTGCGTTGTCGCCCGCCGGCTTGGGCAACAGTGTCGTCATTGCAACCATGTCAAACGGGGCAAGACTCATCGGCCAAACAGAGATTGATGACAACGACGTCATAACACCTACCTTATTCGATGCCCGTTCCAAGTATGCCGCTGATAGAACCTCCGGTGCTTTGGAGGACTTTCGTGACGCCATGATGCTGTTGTTGTTTTGTTTATCAAATCAAGTGAGAGCCTTTGCTGCTGTGTGGTTATGCTTTGTTATGGATGGGATTATTATGGCAATGACGATGTTGCGGATCTCACATGGTCAACAGAAAATGAAAATGGGTGTAGATTGTTGTTTGAGTTGGAAGGCAGAGAAAAAGAGTGAAAGAGAGCAACTGAAATAGGGTTCCGATTAGAGCGCCAAGAATAGTATTGATTCCTTTGTTGAAGGAGTCGAGTCGGCTGCAATATGGCGCGCTTGTGTCAGGTAGGCTGTGTCAGCACAAAATAAATGGAGCTGAAGGAAGGAAGGAAGAATTGCTTGTTGGAGGTGGAGGTAGTTAGTAATATAATATCGGTACCCCTGCCCCATGCTTGCATGCTCAGCATCATTATCAATTATTATCACAAGACCATGAACATGTCTACCTGAGATTATGCACCGTCCTGAGTTTGAGTGAGAGGACTTCTTTTGCTTTGTCAAAAGGCGTGCACAGAGATCATTACCTACGTTGGAGTTTTTTACGCCCGTTTCTTTGTGCTTACTAGGAGCAACCAAAGCAGAGTAGACATACCATTATCAAGAGTGAGTGTTCATTGAGAGAAAGCGCATATTTTATAAAGCCGTCTTTATTTTTGCCTGGTTGTTGCGGAAAATATCCCGGGCTAGCTCTACTGCCAGTGGCCTATTGCGTGTGTTTTATGAGTTGATTATCTATGCCAATGCTGCTTTTGTGGACCGTGTTGCAAGAAGTATGAGGTGTGAGCATGCATGAGGCGGCATATACAGTGACAGTGGTTTCGGCTTTCTACCTATTTGGATTAATACCCAAAACACACCATGTTCATTATTAGGTACAAATCTCAAGCGAAGCCCTGATAGTTCAAGAGAGATAGTGATGATGATGATGATGTACTATGTCTATCTATCTAGACTGAGTAAAATCTATTTAGATGCTCAAACAGTCTATTTATAGTTATATCTGGAAAGTTGGCTATTTTAGCTATAGATATGCATGTACTTCTGACACAGACTGTTACATACTGGTATTATTGGCAATATCATAGTTGTCCAAGAAAATTAGTATGATGAAGGCCAATAAACCTTGAAGTGGTTTTGACCATTTGGAGACACGTAAATAAATATTACAAACAAATGCAAAGATGAATTAGAACAGAGAACCTCCTGATAAACTGTTGTCTATGACAAGTAATTAGTTATTACAGCTATTCAACGACAAGAACCAAGCTGGCTTAAAAATCAGCCAATAAATCCCATTTGCTCTGGTTTCGGGCAGATTTGGCACTGTTCACTGGATAGTACCCGTGCAATATTGTGTGAAGCTCTGTCCATTGACCTGATCACTGCTGCTGGCATGTTCCATTTGCCTTGTGGGTGTATGGGAATGGATGCTGGACAAGCATGTGAAAAGATTTTCATGTCTTTATATTCATTCATTCATTCATTCATTCATTCATTCATTCATTCATTCATTCATTCATTCATCGTGAACATTTTTAAGTACATCTTAGCGCACGTAAATGCGTGACTATGAGTATGAGTGCACTGCTGGAAGAGCAGTCCGCAAGGCTGTCTGCTCCCCGGGCCTGCTTGATTACAAACTCCCAGACAAAAAATGTTTTGATGGGTATGCAATTTGCCGTCTCTCTGATACGGCCAAAGACTTTAAACTCCGTCTGTCCACGGGTGTCCCTGGGATTCCCCTTCAGGTGGCGGCCAGAATCCATTGCCACCTCTAATCTGTAACTTGTTGCAATTTCTACATTATCGTGTGCTCTGAGTGATGATTGTGTTGATATTCATTGTCTCCATGGATTCTACATTGGCTGAGTTCTCTGCTGTTCGTCTCCATATCTTTACACTAATGTGAACTGACCTTGTATTGATTCTAGCAACAAATGGAGCCATGAAATGTGATGCACCCAAATAAACTGTGTGATATTTGCGCTGGCAGTGTTTTCTTGGAGATTGATTAAAAGACGTTGCTGTCTGCAGTGCTTGGTGATGTTGAGCTTGATAACACTTTTGAAAGTCATTCGATGCAAGAGCTTCCTGCTGCTTCCTTCGGTGGTGAGGCTATGGGGCTTGCCCCCAAATAAACGGTCTGCGGCTTGCATGTGCTCACTGGTTAGACCATGCAAGTTCCCCGAGACAATCTCGATTTCATTGCATATTGCCTGTCGTTGAATTGATGGTAGTGGTGTCAGTGGTGTCCCTTGTATGTTGACAGTGTTGGTGTTGGTTGGCCTATATGAGATTCGTTGGGTATGGCATTTGTTGGTTTGGCAGTTGTTGCCGATGTGCTTGTTGTGTCTCTTTTGGATGCGCAGAGTGGCAATTGGACAACCAAATGGGATGCCACCCCTCTTTGCTAATGGTAGATCTTGATGTTCTTGTTTTATCAGTAAAGGCCGTGGTGCAGAGCCAGGTGATTTTTCATGGGCGAGCAATGGCTTGAAGGAACGCGGCCACGGGTTAGCTGGATGCTTGTTGGGCTGTTGATTGAGCTGTTGGCTCTGGGACACTGATATTGCTATCATAGGTGGCAGTACTTGGTAGTTTGGGGCGCACCATGTTGGCGATGGCAATGTGCTTGGGTGCTTGGACAGTGGCTTGTTGGTGCTCGCATGTTGGGGATGACCTCTCTGATGAGAGCGGTGGTGATGGCCACCATTGCCATGGCTTGGTTGAGCCTCCGTGAGGCGGTCATGGCTATCATCGGCTAATGCTACGATCGGTGGTGGTGTTGCTGTTTTGATATTCATTTGTTTGGCAAAAATCAAAGGAATGAGAATATTGATCTACTGGAGAGAAGTCAAGAGGGAGTTGGCTGTGGGAAGTTCACGTGGTTGATGTCTAGACTCCATCATTCAGCAAATCGTACACATACCACTCCCTTTTGTATCTCAACATGCATGATATCAATGCTCCCATGGACATTTATTCTCCTAGTAGCATCTGCCATCTGGCGCCCTAATTCCATATGGCTTTGCACATGTACTATCCCTCCGAGAAACCTTAAGCAGGAGGGCCTAGAAGCACCCCATCGACAACCACTCTTTTCAGTCAGGCCACCTGACTAGTTCCCTATATGAGAAGTGGCGTTTTCGCCAGGCTAGTTGTACGCCACCACCCAAACATAATGGTCTCTCGGATTGAGACTATTCTTCCAGTTATTTGAGTTGTCTATAGCCATCTGAAGTTTGAAAGCTTGACGACTAACCATAGGATATTGCTACGCCATTGAAGTCAGATGGTTATTATTGTCATTCCCAGTATCACTGCTCTCACAGGCATGCAGCAACGGCATGACCACATTGCATACACAATAGGATAACTATGACTTTTGCAAGCCGGTTGCAAGGTCCGCAACCAATATTTCATACGCACATTGCACTCTGATAACCTGCCCGAGCTATGTATGTAGGATTAGAGTGAACTTATTGCTATCAGGCACAAAAGATAGTAAGCTGCTGAATTCAATCCCAGGACAAGGAAAATTGAGCACAGAGCTCTAAACTGCTAAGCTATTGAGCCTTTGTATGCATTTATGAATTCCATCCAGGCCTTACATCACCTAATGCCATGGGCTGGTTGGCAACAGATTTGGCATTGCTCAATGGATAGCACCAATGCAATATGGTGTGAAGCTCTGTCCGTGGACCTGATAATTAC
>JALLOX010001410.1:0-14703 GCA_036939695.1 Thalassiosira ordinaria
TCAATGATACGATTTCAATGTATTGACTCCGCGCTGTGACATCTACTATCGGTCGAAACAAGGGTCCATATAGACTTTCACCTTAGAATTCTTAGTAAATTCATGCTTACTCAGACATATTGAGTAAACTATACCCTCCTCTGAATAGGAGGTCTCCTTGAAATAAAGAAGTGAATCTTGACATAAAGAAGGATAGCTTGTCAGTCCGTAGGTCATACATGCATCATCTGAATCTTTGTGTGCCGAGATATGTAGAATGCGTATTCATTTGTCATGTGGAGCTCACCTGAGGAATTCTGCCGTCCTGCTTTGTCCATGGACGTACTGTTCTAGTACCTAGACACTAGGGGCATGACAACTTTTGGAGAAAAAAAACAATCCCTAGAGCAGTACAAGGAGGACTATCCATTGTTGCTGGCATTGCTTGGAGGCTTGGTATGGTATCGGACAAGGATAGGAGGGCCTTCCTCTGCTGCACCATACCATGGCCATCATGTCATGTCACCCAAGAAGAGATCAAACAAGGGCTCATTTTCAGCTCCAGCCAGAATACCAATGCCCACTTTTGTGCAAAAGCAATACCTAGAGCAAGCTTCAAGCAGGACCATCCATTGTTGCTGACAGTGCTGCCGGAGGATTGTTATGGGATGGGGACAAGGATGCGAGGGCCTTCCTTTGCTACACCTACACCAAGCCATGCATCATTTCATGTGTCACCCAAGAAGAGATCAAATAAGGATTTTCAGCTCCAGCCAGAATGCCAAAACATTTACAGACATTTTTCGAGACTTGACAAAAACAAAAATCTGACTGATGCACAAACACTGAATCGAGGCATGTTTGACACGAGGATGTATGTGCTGTTTCTGCACCAACAGATGAGTGCAATTTTCAAAGAAGGCTTCATCTTGACAAACCAAGACCTGAAACAAAGACAAGAACATAGGAAGAAGGCCCTCACACTAGTATGTGTGTATCGAAAACTGGACAATATCCTAAATCATGAACAAATGTTCTTTGGCCAATTGGCGGCGATGCGATAGCCAGTGCGAGGAATGAATGCATTTTGGGACACTTCTTTGTCAGAAGAAAAACAAGCAGCAAAAACTTGTCCAAAACACCTTTGCTTCACGTTGTTTCGATTGCTCCGTGAAAAAGTGGTTTTAATTTTTAGCAAAAGCAAGCCTGGGACGCATCCATTCCAAGACTCATTCATTCCTTGTACTAGATAGATCGATAGAGAGGGTAAAAGCCACCCAGACATGGTTTTCGATGATTGTCAAACACTTGAACTTTCTGATGTAGATGAAGTTCCCAGCATGCTCCGTAACGGAAAATGCAAAGTCACTCCTTTCAGTGTAGAAATCGAGTGGTGGTGGTGCCAGGTACGTAGCCAAGTAGTGAGAAAACATAATTGCGGCCAAATCCTTTGCAATATGTAAATGCAAGACTCTCTAGAGCTGTGTTTTTATGCCGGAGACAGGAGTGGAGTCACTCCGACTTCATTCAGCTCTTTGTCCTTGGGTAATTGGGTACAAAAATAATTGCACCTGGGTACATCTCAAATGCGCCCTGGACACTTACTCTATCTTTCTCAACCCAACCCAAATCTTAGACGCAAAATCTATCCAGCCTAAGCCTGTGCAAAAATATATATTTGCATCTTGGGAATTTTCATTAGAACATACAAGGTTGCTTTGCCTAATAAACTGACTATAGTTTGTATTTTCAAAAAATTACACGTGTAAGTAGAATACATCATATCCATATGTTATTAAATACGTTACTCATAGGCATTTGTAGAGCTAAATTTTGTATTTTCGCCATGTCGGCGTTGCATTTTTGCGCAGGCTTAATGTGGCGGGATCACCATGACGATGACCCTTTGTACTACGCCGATGAACTAACCCACTAAAATCAATTGCCCATAGTAGCCCCAATAATAGACAAAGTCTGGATAAAGACAACGGTTAATTTTAATAGAACAGGAGGAGGGCATCCCTAATAACATCAGGGCATCCAAATTATAATTTTAAATGAATGAATGGCGATATAATTCATCATGAGAGCATGGCTAAACTGGAACAAGGGCGGCACCAATAACGACACTAACAACCAACAACAAACATCTTCGGATAATCAAACTAATAATAATCGACATGCATCGGCAGCACAGGATGCAGGCTCACGAGGGGGACCTCAAAGTCCTCCCCCCAACCAATATGGCAGCGGTGGTGGTGGGCAGGGCCGATTGACCAATCGCAATGACTATGCTGGAGGAGGAGGTGGAGGTGAGCGAGGAGGCGACCAAAGAGGAGGAGGGGGGGTAATCCAAGCACTAATGGCAAACCACCGCTCTCACGCAGCTGCCGCAGCCGATGCCGAAATGGAACGTCGTGTTGCCATTTCCGCTAGAAATTTGGGGGATGGAGTTTCAAGGATTGTATTAGCGGCACGATGGGGGGGGGGGGGAGGGGGGGGGGGGGGAGGAGCAAGAGGGGGAAGTGGTGATCCTGGCGAGTGGAAGGTGCGGCTTTTGAAATTGTTGGGGGGGAGTGATGAGGAGAATGATGTTGTCGGTAGTGGATCTGGTGGAAGTGGTATTGGTGGTGGATTAATGGGGGTGGGGAGCGGGGATGAATTATCAGGGGGAATGATGGGAGGATACGGTGCCCCCATGGGAGGAGGTCCCATGGGCGGCGGACCAATGGGGGGAGCCACCACCACCTCCACCACCACCACTGCACCCTCCCCCAATTCCAATGTCGAACCATCCGACATTGACATCCTCCTCTCCAACTCAACCTGCGAACGATTCGTCCTCCGTTGTGTCGAGAACGAACTACCCCCCAATCTCATCCACTGCCTTCGCTTATTGAGGGTACTCGAACTCCAACACGATCACAGTGTGGCTGCCCAACGAAAACAACGTGAAATCGAGGGGGATGAATTCGTGGGAGTAGTACTCCAAAGTGGTCCTGTTAGCACACGTGCCGCCAAAAAGGTGTCTCAGCTGCTGTGTTTGCTATGCTCTGATTCCAGTGTGGGAGAACAATTGCGTCCTCATTTATTTGGATTACTTGCTCTAAGTGGAGCTTCCTACCCCGCGTCGGGGGTACACATTGCCAGTGCGGCCAGTGATGTCATTCGTGCCTTTTCGGCAAATTGCCTCTCCGCCAGCCTAGTATGGTTTCTTCATGATCGTAAAATGATTGTCCACATGACTGACGATATTAAAGAATTATGTGCCATGACGGCCATTGCCTCCTCTTCCTCTGCCTCCAATCGCTGTTTGTATGGTCGTGAAGCGGAGGCGGCAGGACTTTGGGTGGTGGCACTCAAAACAGTCGTTTATTTAGTGGCAAACTCGTGTCATTATCAGTGTGTGGAGTTACTCAAAGATTATGATTCAGCGGGGGGATATCATGTGTTGGCGTATGCCATTGCTCATAGTGGGATGAGACATGTGCCGAAATTGTTGGAGTTGGTGACTGTGTTGGTGTGTTGTCGTATTGCGGGGGGTGCGAGTACCAATGCTTCGAGTCGNATTGTTGGAGTTGGTGACTGTGTTGGTGTGTTGTCGTATTGCGGGGGGTGCGAGTACCAATGCTTCGAGTCGTCATCACTCTGAGGAGGATAGTGATAGTGATGGGGATGGTCCGAATGATGACACTAGTGCGCTAGTGGTGGATCTGGCCGAGAATAAGGTGGCAATGAACACGAATGCGTTTGAAATCATGGATGACTTAATGATGCGTAGTATTTCACTGTTGGGAGTGTACAAGGCCCAGCATGGGGGGTTGAGGGCATCCTTTGCCAACGGGGCAGATTTGACCGAGATGGCCGACTTTGCAGTAAAATATGCTTGGGAGCTGCTTTTGAAACAGCAGAGGGCATTGGTAGCAGCGGCAGCTAGTCCTTCCTCCAATAAGAGCGGGGAGGAAGTGGACCTTACGAGCGAACTGTTGGTGACCACCCTCCAATTGTACTCGGATCATGCCAAGAATTTTGATTTGATTGAGAGCGAATATCACATGTTATCGCATTACATTCTATCCTTTCCCACATTTTCCGATGTGAGTGTCAAGGTGTTGACGTTGAAAACGCTAGAGTATGTTTGTACCGGGTTGGCGGGGGCCAATTCCAACATGCCATTGAGGGTCGTGACAGAAGTGTTTGTGAGCCAGTGCAAATTCTTGTTGGGGGTGGCTTCCGAAGAGAGTGGCGCTAAGGATACCAGTAATGAGGGTGATGACAATGATGTTGACAAAGACAACAATGAGCAAGACAATGCTGATGAAAAAGCCAAAGAAGCAGCCCTAGAAACAGCAGGCCAAGATCTCCAAATGCTCCGCGACACCCTCATCAAACTCCTTGAATTCGACGAGAATGTCTCCCATGTCATGCTCGACTGTGGACTATTGGGTTCCAAAATTGACGATGTCCTCGACCTCATCATGACCTCCGTGGTGCACAAAAAGGATGCATTATCCACAAATAAGGATCACGAGGGGGATGTCCTCCCCACACCATCCAAGGAAACAAAGATGGATGCTATTTATGAATGCTTTTGTCGTATCCTCAAACTAGTTGCACGACAACCCGGTGCACGTTCCGTCATTGAGGAAAATTCTTTCCATAACGGTATTACACCAAACTCCTCCTCCAAACGAGATGTCTTAGTGCGTGATAGCAGCTTGACAAGTTTGTTGACTGTGGGTATATTGCATTTGGGAAATGGAGCGAGTCAGAGTGCGTTGGATGTGTTTGAGGCGATGATGGCGAAGAATCATGGGGATCCGCTGCTTAGGGAGGATATGGATGTTTTGTTGGGGTTGGTGGATAGGTTTGCACCTTCTATGGAGTTGAATGCAACAGGTAAAGCAGCTGGGGGAGAGGAGGGCGAGTCGTCCTCGACTGCGGTTGTGGGGATAGATCCGCTGTTCCTAGCCCGCCAGGCGTCTATATTGGACATGATCCGATCCATATTACCCTCGAATCCTCCCTCGCAGGATGTGTTCCGAAAATGCGGAGGGTTCGAATGCCTGGTCCGTCTGTTCTTTCGTGTCGAGGGCATTATTCGCTCTACCCATAATAGTACGAATGGGGACAAGGGCAAGTCAAAGAAGAAGGGGGCGACTCCTAAAATGGAAGAGGTGAAGGAGGAGGAATCACCAGTAGTTGAGGAGGAAAAGGAGGATTCCAACTCTGTAGCGGTCAGGGAGGCAACAATGAAGCTTCTTGAATCAGCATTTGCACTCCTTTCCATCTCCACGGATCCAAATGCACGCAACCTTAAACAGCAAGGCGATCTAAACACCCCCCCCTTTGCAATCCTAACTGAGGATGATCTCGCCGCCGCAAATGCGGGAGCATCCTCGTCACAGGGATACATAGCACCCTCCACCACGAACCTACTGTACTTGAGAAATTATGGATTTTACATTGAGTTTGCCAATGCTATTGCCGGAGTGGGAATATTGGGAGACATATCTAATGCACGCACCGTCATGAATCTGGCGTTGGAACTCATCCACCCAAAGCTAGTCTTAAGTGAAACTGGCGGGAGCTCAAAACGTAGCAGTTCAAACTCTGATAAGAATTCTGGGGAGAATATTATTTCCATTAGGAATGCGGATGCTACTCGCTTGGTGTTGGGGTTGACGACACACCTTCCCGATACTGATGCTCACAAATCTTTGGCCAAGAATGCGTTCGATGAGCTTTTGAGGCTGTGCGCGAACGACATGGCGGGAAGCTCCTTGGCGAGACTGGCCTCCAGCGGATTGTGCACATCCCTCACCACCCACGGAGAGTTTGCTCACATGCTCGAGGACCGTACACACTTTTTGTACTCACGCTTTGTATTGTTGTTGAGGCGCATTGCCGCCTTCAGCATGACCTACAACGATTTTGTAAGCTTGTTACGATGCGTCGCTGGTCCGATTCTGCTCGCGGATCAGGATGACGGTGATATTGATAGTGGCAGTACCACCCAACCGCAGAAGAAACGCATCCGACTGACAGTGATATCCTCCTCCATTCAGAACAAACGTGGTGCCACCGCATCGTCCGTGACAAAATCGAAAGAATCGTGGCAATCCCGTGAGACGGGCTTTTGCAACCGTCTCGAGACCCTCTCGGTGATTGCTGAGCGTGGCGATCGCGTTGCCAGATGTGAGGTGGGAGGGGACTCCCTCAATTCTATAGCAATGTACATGCAAAAGGTCCCCTTGGAAGATCGAATCTACAAATTGGCTGAGCAGGGACGTTTAAAGTTTCTTGAGGTTGAGAGTGTGGATGCCTCTGCCAAAGCAACGGCGGGGGCGGTCGCGGCGCTGAATCAGACCAGCCGGTCCAATGATAATGTCTCAGTATGGAGTCCACTGGTCAGCACAGGGTTCACATACTGCGTGTGGATGAGACAGCATCACCCCGTGAAAGATGGGTCACAGTGCAGCCTGTTTGTGTTTGATATATCCTCGCCGCCTGTGGAAAAATCTTCGGATGGAAGCGGCAGCTTTCCGTATGGGAGTAGCGGACACGAGTTTTTTAGCTTTTGGTACGACATTCCCAACCAGCGCTTTTGCGTCCTTTCTTCTAGCAACAGCAGGGGAGAGCCAACATGTTTTCCTGTGTCGCCATTGCCCGCGGGGGTGTGGCATCATGTGCAACTGACGTATCAGGCGCCCAAACGATCCATGCTTGGACGCAAGGCTGTCATTACTTTGTACATTGACGGCCGTCCTGTCGAGAGTGATGCCAAGGTGGAAGCGTTCAATCTGCCCCCCACTGCTCGTATACACATTGGCGTTCCCAATCCTGTGCTGGCCAGCAGCGGCATCGTCCGTGGCTCCCTCCCCCTGTGGGACCTGGGGCCCACCCTCTTAATCTCCAGCGTCTTGGGACTGCGGGACGCCACAGCAATGTACACTGCTGGCCCTGAATTCCCTGGCCTCTTCTGGGGAGATCGCCCGCAGCGCCTATCATTGGCAGCTGCCGCCACGGCCGCATTCGTCATGCTTGCCGAGAACGGCGAAAAGGGGAGCGTGGCAGGAGCCTTGAGAAGGAGAAAGGTGCCAAGCATGGAGGCAGTGGGGCATGTAATGCGAGAAAGAGGTTTTGGGGGAGGGCCAATTGCAGGCCCAGAGAGTGATAGTTTGAGCGCGGTGGGCCTGCTTTGCAAGTTGGCGCCCGAAAATATCATCTTTGGCTTTCGCGCATCATCCTCGTCTTCATCTTCGAATGGTCAACCTACCATGAGGAGGAACTCGTCCATGTCATCCAGCACGGAAGGCACGCGTCAAAACTTTGCTCGACGTTTAATCAATGTCTCCCGCATCAACTCCAATGTGCCCACAGCCTCCACTGACGCTACCGTCTATGGCTTTTCATCCATAATATCTCCTAACTGCTTCGCAGACAATGTTCAGTGGATTGGAGGACCAAACATCCTCATGCCCATCGTCAACGCCGCCCAATCATCCAGCAGTCTAGCGCTATCCTTAAGGATGATTCGGGAGAGCGTACGGCGTCATCCTCCCAACTTGGAAATGCTCCAGGCCGGAGGTGGATACCGTATGCTGGCATTGCTATTGAGACAAAAACGGATCATGGACGTGAACGTATTGGACCAGTGCTTTGCGTTTGCTGTGCACGGATTCGTGCCCGGCTTCCAGGAAAAAGATTCCAAGGAAAGTCGAAAGGCAAATAAAGGTGATGCTGGATCTTCTGGAGGTCCTTTGTCCAAGGTGGCAACACATCGATGGGTGTTTGCTGATTTGGACGCTATGAAGTACCTGCTTTTGAATCACCAGGTGTGGGACTTGAATGGTGCTGGGCCAGAATTGCCATTACGGCTTCTCACGTACTTCAATGGCCTTGTGGTGGCACACTCTACTCATGCTGCGTTCAACTCTCGAAGGTTGCATTTGTTGGGCATCATCCGATGGACTCTTCATCTCATGCTTGAGGCTACAGAACTATTTGCTGCTGGGGCTTCTGCTCATGCTGCCTTGGGATCCAACAAGGATGACGATGGCAACCAACTCAACCTGGCAAGGCTGCCCAGCGAAGGTGCCAAATCCATTGCTGCTGCAGCTGCACTGAAAAATGGATGGTACGCAAAGCCTCCCTCGGTGTCGCGGGTGGCATCTGGTTGCGATCCTGGCAATGACATGCTACTTGGATGCAAGACCTTATTGCGCCGAGTACTAACTTTCATGCTCACTCCTGGTGATCTCGAGGCGATTGCCGGAGCGGCGATATACACTGTGTCCATCACCGGAGGCACCACAGGGGACGCAGGGCCGGATGCATTGCAGAAAGAGAGTCAAATGCCGTCCCCGACTGCTGGACCAGATATGCAGGAAAAGCTTGCGCCCGGGGCCGTCGCGCGCGTGTACCTACTCCGCCTCCTCGAGGAACTGGTAGTCGATGGGGTGAATGAGATTGTAACGGATGATGTAGCCAAGGGCCATTCAAGTGGGGATACGGACGGTCCCACGGAATCAAGCGTTGAGCCCCACTCTGGCGGGGGATCGAGCACAGGCCAATCGTACTTGGGAACGACCGCGGGCATGCTCAGCTCACGAAAAAACAAGTCAGAAAGATCATCAGCTACTGGCACCTCAGGCAGAGATGAATCATCACATCATCACCACAACCACCCTAAACATCAGGAAGCTCAAATATTCCTCTCAGCCTTCGCAGGCATCCTAACCCCTGTATGGTTCGCCTGCATCTTGGAAGGCTGCAGGGAGGAGGCCTCCGCCTCAGCTGTGTTGCGGCTAATGATACTCATGATACAGAACTCAAGAAAGTTCGCTGTTTCATTCGAGGAGGCAGGCGGATTCGCTCCACTGGTTCTTAGTATACCTAAATTTTCAACATGCCCGAGCATCATACTGTCCATGTTGAGTCATTTGCTTCATGCTCCCATATTACACTTGCCATGCTTTGCGACGTTGGATTCCAAGCAGCTATGCGATGTGTTTGATGCCGAGAGTGATGCTGCTGATCTAATTAGCGATGCTCAGGAATCGCAGCGATCGCATTCGGATCCCTCCTGCGGAATATTTGCACTGTTGGCCGAATGTTTGGGGCGCAACATCCAGCTGGCATCTTTTGATAACGACATGGGACGCAAGGCTCGTAACACGAACGAGGCCGTGCTACAGCTATTGAGCCATCGACATGCTTTCAGCACCTCCTTTCAGAACTTTTGCCGTACACCAGACTTTTTGGAGCCATTAGCACAGGCATTGTGTCTGGTCCATGATGAAAAGTTGCAAAAGATGTCTAACCCTGCTTTTGGGGAGGCCCCTGCCACACCCAAGGGAGAGGGCGATGGAGAGCCACAAATCGACGAAAGACTAGTCAGGCTTGCAAAGGAAAGTAACAACAGCATGTCACGATCAGTCTCGGGAGATTCCCTTCAGGAAGATTTCGTGTCATGGCCCTCAGGAGAAAAGGGCGGCTCCGGCGGACGGGGCAGCTTCGCGCGTCGTGGAAGCTTGTCGGGCATCAACACTTCGGCAACGCCCACAGAACGGTTCGTGGGACGAGCGGATGAGGACGAGGGTAGTGGCATTGGAATGGTCCAGCTGCTGCATCTTGTATTATCTCACGCAGTGTTGCAGGGACCACTGGCAGCACCCCTCGTCAGCGCGCTATTCCGATCCTTCCCCATCCACGCCTCCCCGGACCAGGTGGAGGCCTTCCACCTGGTGCTAATCGAGCACTGCCGCTCTGTTGTTGAAGATGTCTTGCAACGCGGCGAGCCCATTGCCATCGCAAACTGCATAGGAGTCAGCTCTGTTTTGTTGGACAGGCTCATGGCAGGTTTCTTCACTTCTGAGCCAGTGTTGGAGGCGGTGAACATAGTAATGCTGACGTTGAACAGCCTGACCGCCAGTGGAACCTATGCGTCAAGGACGCTGGCAAACGTTGACCAGAATTTGTTGGTGGCGGATACGGCACACATTGCGAGGCTGACTTGTTTGACTGCAATACAGCGCAGCCGGCCGATGGGCGCGTATGATGAAGGGGACGACGATTTGAAACTGGCTGTGTTAACAAAGGTAGGCGAGTGCATGAGACAACTTCTTCTAGTGCCATCCAACCTTCTCGGTGGTCAGGGCACGATGCGCAAGCAGGGTGGATACCCCACACCCTCACCTGCCAGCCGCTTCTTCCCGCTCTGGCAGAGTGCGAGCCTATCTCGTTGCTGCCCGAGCTCAGTATCATGCACATATCCCGACCTCACCATCATCGAGGAACCTGACAGGAATTTCGTTGTCACGCTGATGGCTGATATTCACAGTATGCTCCTCGACAAACGGAGGGATATTCGGGAGCAGGCTGTGGTTGTTGTTGTATCATTGCTGCAGCGTAGACGCGGCATCATGTCTGAGCTATTGATTACGGACATTCCCCGCGGTGACCATCGTATGGAGACAGTCGACCTTATGAACCGGGGCGGGTTTGGCGCGCTCCTTGTGGCGCACGAGGCCACTACCATTGCCGAAAATGTAGGCTCTGCCCCCTCCCACAAGAAGGTCCAGACCAACTCCTCTGCGCCATACCCGGGGAAGATGAAATATGTCTCTTTCTTTGAGTGGCTCGAACGAAATCAAGAACAGGTTGCTGCTGTCTTCCACGGCATACATGTGCAGGCATCGCGTATGGCCATAACGACGAATGTGGGAGCAGCCACACCAGAGGAGGCGATCGAGAACGAGCAAAAAGTCATGTTGCTGAAGCTTACGTCGCAGGATTCATCTGATCGCACCATATTGGGTGGACTGGAGCGTGCTGAGCTGGCACAGCGCTCACATGATGCCACAGCAGAGAGCCACGCACTTTGGAAAAGGCAAGGGTTTGATGATTTATCGTCAGGTGCGATGCAGTGGAAGTTTTTACTTAGGCAGCTCAAGGGATCTTGTACCATCTGGGAGGGCGGGAGGGTGAACAGCTTTGATGAGGCATCTCTCTTCGCTAAATCAATTTTGGTTGATTCATTGTTGAAGAAGCGCTCTGACACAAACGAAAGCAATGACGAGAAATCAGATACTCTTGTGGTGTCCAATGTGCTGTCGGACAAAGCCAAAAAATTGACTTCCAACGATACCGTCAAAAGATGGAAGCTGGATCTCACCGAGGGTTACGAACGCCAACGCAGGCGGCTGCTACCCAACTACGAATTCCACGGACTTTACAACATTGATGAGAAGGTTGACAATGTTCAATACGTGGATGAGACCGGCCTACTCGCCATTGAGGACGCGAATGACCAGGAGTCTGCATTGGATAAGAGCCAAGAAGCACTGGATAGTTCTGACCTCGATGGATCCGGTGTAATGATCACTCCATCTGAGATGGAAGTTACAGCTGATTTGCTCAAAAAGATGAAGTTGCAGACAAGACACGATGATGATGATGATGACGAGATCATGGAGGAAGACGAGAACGATGCTTACCCTCTTTCACCACAGGATGACACGTCCGTGATCGCCACACACACTGTTTCTGGAGAGGATCAGTCTGTGCATCCCGCAACAATTGAGGATAAAAATGACCGTGGCACTAGTGATACAGACAAGAAAGCAGGGGAGGAAAATGATGAGGGAGACACACAGCAGGCAGAAACTGAAGATGGGGAGAGGGGAAATATATCGGCATCAAGCTATGACCTGATCACCGGGCTTCTCAAGGCGGGTGATTGGCCAGAGAAGTCGTACAATATCAGTAGATGCACTGGCCTTGAAGTTCGGAAAGCGTTGTTGCTTTGGTGTCGCAATGCTATTTATGTTGTTGACGGGTTCGAGCAGACAGATGGCGAAGGGTTGAAGGGCAAAATCAAACGCTTGAAGAAGGCCACTACCAGCTTCCAGGTCAATATCAGGCAGCACAATTCTGAGTGCACAGAACAGCAAAATTCGGAGAAGACAAAGGGGAAAGAAAAGACGTCTCAGGAGTCGTCTGAAGAAGAAATCACATACCAGCACCGCAGCCAACGTATTGCCTTCAGCGACCTTTACTCGGTCTACCGCCGTCGCTACCAGCTGCAGCAAAATGCTCTTGAATTTTATGATGTTCATCGGAATGGGACTCTCATTGCATTCTCAACAAACGAGGAGCGAGAAGAGGTGCTCTCCAAAGTGCTGTCAACACCACTCCCAAGCAGCATATTCAGCTCGAGTGTCCTGGGTGGGAGCACGTCCATAAATTACAAGAAATTTATGAACAACCTCCGTGCGAAAATCACATCCCAGTGGGTTCAGGGAAAAATTACCAACTTTGATTTTATCATGCACATGAACTCCTTTGCTGGGAGGACGTACAATGACTTGACACAATACCCTGTATTCCCATGGGTTTTGTCAGATTATGAGAGCGAGGAAATCGACTTGAGCGACCCCAGTGTGTATCGGGATTTTTCCAAGCCAATGGGAGCGCAGAGCGAAGGGCGGGCAGCGCAATTCAAAGATCGATATGAAGCTCTTGAGCAGAGCTATGAGATGGGTGATGGCCCACCGCCATTTCACTACGGAACCCACTACTCCTGTGCTGCCTACGTGTTGTACTACCTCATGCGCCTGGAGCCTTTTTCTCGACTGGCCCTGTCTCTTCAGGGTGGAAAGTTCGATGTAGCCGACAGACTTTTCCACAATGTCGGTTCGAGTTGGAGCAGTGCCAGTTCTGAAAACCTCCAGGATGTGAGGGAGCTGATACCAGAGTTCTTTTACCTCCCGGACTTCCTTGTGAACAGCAACATGTTTGATTTTGGTACGACTCAGCTCGGAAAAACTGTTCATGATTTGACTTTGCCTCCCTGGGCGAAGGGCGACCCTAAGCGCTTCATCAGAATACACCGTCAGGTAAGATTTCTTGTATACAATTTTTCTCATTTAGCCTTAAAGTCAAAGTGCTCACCCTCTGCATTTCTGATTAGGCTCTTGAGAGTGACCATGTCAGCCGTAATTTACATCGCTGGTTGGACCTTATTTTTGGATTCAAGCAGAGAGGTCAGGAAGCAGTAACATCACTGAACATGTTTGTCCATGTTACCTATGAAGGGCAAGTTGACCTAGACTCAATTGAAGATCCAGTTGAACGGGATTCCATTATTGCACAGATTCAAAACTTTGGCCAAACTCCTAGCCGTCTTGAGCGCAGACCATTTCCTCAGAGAGTTGTTGTCTCTGCTTTCAAAGAGAAGGGGGTTGATTTTAGCTCACTATCATCACTTGCAACGCTGACACCCCCATTCTGTGTTGTAGGTGCACCACAACGAGTGTACCTACGATTGATCACTGTTGATACATGTAAGGTTGGCATGTTAGGTCAGATCGATTCTTCTGTTGGGGATATATGTCTTGTGAAGGGCCAGCTTGTTGGAGTTGGACGAACGTGTGCCCTCATTCTTCCGTCAAAGAAGTATTACAAATTTGGGGGCCCAAACAATGGTGTCAGTGTTCATGTTGCCGTGACTTCAGCACGTTATCGGGAGGTGAACAAAGTGCTGAGCATCCACGATGGAATGCACCGAGGCCAAATAAGTGTCGCCAAGCCTTCCTTGAATGGCCTCTGGCTCATTACTGGTGGTATTGATTCAACAGTGAGGGTATGGAAATACAACAGCCAAAACATGCAACTACAAGCAACTCTTTGTGGTCATGATGGCGGCAGGATTACATGTTTGGACGTGAGCACAACATTTGGCAGCATAGTGACAGGTGGCACCGATGGTAAAATTCTTGTGTGGGACCTTCGGACATTGACATTCTTAAGGCAACTGAATCACACCCCACGTACACCGTGCTCTGCTCATGATGGATCTGCAAAATGCTTCGCTGTCAAGTCTGTGTCTATCAACCACAAGAATGGCAACATAGTCACTCTTTTGCACTCAACTCTCAGTGTTTTTGACATAAATGGCAACCTTGTGGCCGAGCAATCACCAGCTGATGAATTTGGAAGTAATGACATGCCCAGTTGTGCAATTGCTACTGACTGCCCAGAGTGGATGGAATTAGGAATTGTTGCAGTATCAGGGCACATGAATGGAGATGTCAGGCTGTGGAGCATCGACTATGACAGTGAGCTTCTGGTCATGCGCCATGTGTTGCCTGACCGCATTCATTCATGTCCCATCACAGCGCTTAGGGTATCCGGGGATAAGCAGGATACCCTATTAGCTGGAGACAAATCTGGAAAGATGAGTGCATGGTCAACTTTGAAGCTTGATCAGTTGAATACAAGTGAATTGAGTTCACTTGTCGCAGAAGTGCAATCAGGAGGGGACAGCTGAAAATTGCTAGTCATGGCTTGACTTGCACCTTAGATGATTGATATCACCGCGACCGACGATAGATATTAAGGGAGTGTGTGACTGCAAAAAATATTGTTTTCATTATAGAACTTCAAACACATACTGTAAATGTTTGTTTATTTGTCTATTAATATATTCCTGCAAGAGTTAATGAATTCAGCCAGATTGCGAAACATCACCTTTAGCAACATTCAATGTCTAGTCTGCTGCACCTGTCACCATGAGTATTTTGGAGAGTACCATAGAATCATTGCCATCACAGGCATTTAGAAAACCAAAACTCCCGCTCACCTCCATTAACATAAGGGTGAGGCAATAGACATTTTCAAAAAAATCCTTGCACGACAGAGGAAGACTTCTTACTGTTT
>JALLOX010001423.1:0-11197 GCA_036939695.1 Thalassiosira ordinaria
CATGTGGCAATGCCATCCTGGCACCAGTTCTATCTCCCTTCGGAGTAGGGGACAACGTTTCACTTTGCCCCAATCAGCTGTCATAGATGTCCTCATGGAAATAGCACTCAAATGACCATTGCACTCAAGATGGATAAGACATACAGTCCCAATGTCCTTGATGATGATTACATCACCATTCAACATATGCCATCAAACATCAACCCCTTCACGTACTATCCAATCAACAATGGCAAACGGATGACAGAGACGCTATCATCAATCTTGTTATGTTCCACCTACCAACCAAGAAAGGAAGCCACCTTCACCTGGGCCTTCACTGGCATCAGTTAAAACAATCATTGAGAATACTCCATTCATGGTTCCAAACCCGACCTCATCAATTCAGTTCGGCCTTTTGTGGAGGATACTCTTCAACACCTAGTATCAGTTGAATTGAAGTCACATCAATTAGGCAGACGGCAGATGGAACCACTACAAGGCAGAGCCAAGAATTTCAGGATGAAGGTCTCCAGCCCAAAGCTCTTGACATCAGTTTCCAAATGGAGGAAGTTTCTAACAATGATCCTCCAGGCGAGTCCATTGCTTCATTGCAACAGTCATCTCAGCTAGAGTCACTACCACCAGCCCCAGTTCAAGCAAACCACACCTCACTAAGACTCATTCTGTCAACATGGTATTCTCGCTGTATTTTTTTAGCTCTATTCTCAAATACCGCTGAAATATCGCTCTCTTGACAGACACGATTTCGCATGTGGTCGACTTTTTATTCGCTTCCGCCATGTCAGCGGCCGTTGGTTTCGCTGTTTCACGCGTTGGAAGCTAGGCCGAACGGACGACGGACAGAAATACAGCTCAAAAATACAGCTCGAAAACCCCCTTGTGAGAAGGCCATCTCGGAGGGGGTTTTGGAGCGGTATTCTTGATAACTGTATTTTATGACGTTTTATGACGTCATCATGTCCCAAAAAATAAAATACAGCAGAAATACAGCGAGAATCGCATCTTGACAGAAAGACTCTAACAATGCAACCTCTATTGTCAACAACTAGCCAGGATACTGATGCCTCCACAACCTTTTCAAAAGGAGCATCAACTGGTGTCAGCAACTCAGAGGACTCCCCAATTACTGGCCAGTCTAGTCATGCAGCAGATGAAGGAGATGATCTAGTAGACACTCCACAGCCCAAGTTCCAGCAAAGTGGCAACTCTAACACCACTATGGCGTCCATCACCACCCCATCCTCAACACAATCAGTAAGAACAAAACATTTGGTAGTCAAAGCAGGGAAAAGCACCTTGGTAGAGAGGCAGAAAACCCCAGCGAAGAAGGCTACTCCAGCTCCACCCAAGCCCAAGCCCCAAACAGTCACTGATTCCAAGACGCCTCCAGAGCCAGATGGACAAAAGGAGAAGCAGCCCACAATTGCAGACTACTTTCCAGCCAACAAGTAGTAACAACATCTACGAACCGAACTGAACTCTCACTTTACCACCCAAAGTAATTCCCAATTTTCTCACAATCTATGATTCATAATCATGTCTCTCCTGAGAACCACCTTCAACCAACAAACTGCCAAAGCTTCAAAGAAAGCAACAGCCTTCCACGAGCAACAGCCATTTGCAGACAACAGCGGCAAAAACAACTCAAACAACAACTCACACTTGCAGACTGTTTCCGTATTGTCCTGAAAAGGCTAGAAATAGAAACCAAATCAAGTGCCATTCCATGCCATGCTCTACCTTGACCTAATCGAAGACATTCTCTTCAGTGGAATTATGATTCATCCGGTACTATACCCCATCATGTGAATTTGTCATTGAACATGCAGACAAGTGCATTGAACACTTCAAAGATCTTCCCGCAGAGAAGAATTTTACCAAGAGAATCAAAACTCTTGCAGAAAATTTCACCAAATATGGAGCCAGCTTAATGAACATACGCACCTACGAAATTCTCAACAAAGAGCTCACCAAGAAATGCATCGTCACTTCAGCTCGCTCAGTGGCCAAGAAGATGTTTGGCTACCAGAGATCCTATGCAATCACAAGCCCTGGCTTGGAGCTCCACTTCTAGATACTACTCTCTCTCCCAGGACACGGAAGATGGCCCTAGGACAGAAACAAGTGGATCAAGCTCATGAACTCAATATTAAGATCATCCAAGTTCATGAGATGACCACTCACAAAATATTAAAGAAAGAGTGAGAGGTTCAGGCCCGTCTATGGACAAACCAAAAAGAAGCCACTAATAAGCGAACAGAGTGGTTTGAATTTAATGCACAAGACATAGCCCAAGCAGCGGGAGAGGTTGATTGGGAGAAGAAAATGAAGCATATGCAAAAGCTAACAGAGGACCGTGGTGTAACCTACGTAACCTAGAATCACCTTTGTGGATAACTTCTAAGTATTCTGCTATTGAACCTCAAGCTGATTACCATTAGACATTCAACCCTACCCAAAAAGAATGCCATCAAAAGGTTTTGACAAGGCATCCTTTGATCTAGGGGTCATTGAAGCTTCCGCTGCTAGGTCCCCACAGGTTGGGCTCATACCAACTAACCCAATCACTTTCTACTCCCACCACCACCTCAAAGTCCCATCAGATGATATTGTCCTAGATACAGTTAAGGTCTGTACCGACCATCTTCAACTGGAAAAGATTCACCCACCATGTGAAATATGGCGTGAAGTCACCAACTCAAGAGAAATTGAGTCAATCATCCTCAAGAAGAACAAACAACACCTCCAGCAAGCCATCATCAAAGATGGCAGGGTCCATGATCCAATCATGCAGCGACTGATTAACACTACCAAAACAAATGATCTAATTGATGCCCTCAGATATGGTGACATCACTCTTGACAGTGCAGTCGACAAAGCAATTCAGGCTTGGTTAAGTACATTGCAGCAAACAGCCAGCTCAATGACACTGGCTCAACTGATGGGTGAAATTACAGTCAAAGACTTCCATGTAGCATCCAAAGCAGTCTCTGAATGCACCACCTCCTCACCATCTGGCTTACATTACTCCATTTGGAAGGCACTTGACCGAGACACGAGTATTGTCAAATGGCTAGCAACCATGATGATGCTACCATTATGTACTGCTTCACTCACAAGCATTGGCAAAAAAATGGTAGACGTGATGCTAGAAAAGAAGCCCAGGCATTCGGAAGATCCATCAGCTTAGGATAATAGGGAGCCTAAAAGCTGATTGCAATACAGCCCTTAAGATCCTTTTTGTCAAAAAGCCCATGGCAATGGCGAAAGCAAACGGATTATCTGAAGAGCATGGGGGCAGCAGGTCCAATCCTACTACCTCCACTGATGCAGCACTCGGTAAAATGATGACCTTTGAATATGGTCGGTATATAAAGGCCACAATTACTCTGTTTGCGAATGATTTGAATGTAGCCAGCTGTTACTAATATAATTGCAGCAACAAATGGTGCAGACAAAGCGGCCCTCAAAAGTTGCCAACTCACCATCCATAGTATGCAGTGCCATATCAAGACACAACATGGAGTGTCCACCAAATTTTACCCGAATACCTTTGGCTCTCAAGCATGCTGCTCTCCAAGATGAATGGGGACTGCACTACCTGGTTCTAACTCTTCGTTGGGGCAAAGAAACAGCCCACGGCGTGATCACAGTAAGCGATGCCTAGCAACAAGTATCTGGATTTGTGATTTGTGACACCAATACTTGCATCACCTGAAATTCCAATTGATTATCTCAGTACCTAAAGGATGGATACCCCATATTCGTGACCGAATAGCAGCCTTGAATGGCCAACTACATATTGAAGATACATGGCGGATCAAGCTCCAGAGACTTAGAGACAACTCTCTGATGAAAGTCATGGCCTCCAACTCCAACATAAAGCCCAAGGAATGCCTAATCTTCAACAATTGCCGCATGTGGCTCAACGTAACATGCAGTTCTGACCTAGCCAACATAGATGGCACAGGCACCCCGATGGATAGACTATATGGAGGGTGGCAAGCCAACTCTCCACCATGACGAGTATGGCCCAACATCCCTAAGCCACCCAGTGACCACTAGTCAATCTTCAGACAATGCCTTTGACTGGCTTTCTGTACAACTACCAGCAGTCCATGGCAACGGCAAGGTCTGTACCTCCTTGACTCAGCTCTTGGCCAATGGTTTACTCAACCACGTACAGTCCTCCACCACTGTGACATCTCACCAGAGAAGATTTACTGGCGAGATGAAGTCGGATGTTATGAATGCACACCATCTGTGGTACACAACTTCTATGTCATTGACTTATATGTCTGACAATCGAATTTGGATATGAAAAAAGTTTCATCCATACCTACTTCCAGCAGCACCTACATATGAAGTGGTCTTGCAGGACAACTTCATTGAAGTTCCCAATTCCAGGCGGATACATTTTGTAAGTGATGCCTCCGTCCACATCAAACTACGCAATGCTGCGGGAGCTTGGCATCTGTTCCAAGAGTATGATGCCAAAGAAAGAGTTGTGCAAATGCTACAACACTCCATACTCCCACTCCTACCGCCATGAGTTCGAAACATACTATCACGCCATCCGTGATGCCAATATGATTCTGCAGCACCAACATGAAATTGTACAACATATGGACTGCAAAGCAGGCTCAGTCACATTAGAGATTCCAGTCTACACCCCAAGCCAAACTATGGGTACGGATATGGATATCTTAATGGCCACAGCAAATTGGCAGAGTCTAGCAAGCATCTAGTCTATGGTCAATGGGTCCTAGGCCATGCAGACAACAAGAAGTCTGACAAGCCATAGACAATCACAGTAATGGAGCGTGAGAATATAGAGTGTGATGCTGAAGCAGACAAGCACACTGCTCCAGGACTGCCAGCTCCCTTCACACCACTCCCTGGCTACAACGCTATGATACAGCTTGACAACCAGTAGACAACAACGCACTTCCAAGAGTGTGTTGAGTTTGCCAACACGGCACCACCAATGGTCGAGTACATCTTGCATTGGTTCAAGATCACCCCCATTGAATTCAACTTAATCAACTGGGGTAGTATTGGAAAAGTTTGAGCTTCACATGGCGCATCAACAGGATCATTTGTACTGCAAAATGATGTAAAGATGGTTGCCTGCCGGACACAACTGGCAGAAATGCAACCTCCCTTCTGACAAGTGCCCATGCTGTGGAGCAAAAGAAAAACATTTCAGCACCTTTAGGGTGCCAACATGAGCAACTGGAAAAGGTTCGACTCCGGGCTTACCAAACAATACGTGGGACTCTCACAAAAGAAGAGATTCCTATCTACGTCATCACCTCACTCATTGAGGTGATCAAAGCAGGGCTAGGAGTCAGCTCATGTCCAACAACTTTTCCCACCTGCGACCTGCGAATTCGAAATAGCAGTCCAAGATCAACTCAAACTTGGACTCTATCATATGATAGTTTGTTTCCACTGCACTGCCTGGGTAGATGCCCTGAACAAAACAAAAGTCAATGTATCAAAATCCAAATCAGAGCTAGTACTCCAGTTAATCTGGGATACCTTATCTGAGCCGCTGTGGACAGCTTGTAGCAACATTATTCAATGGAGAGCCATGTTGAAACAGATGAAATGGCAACTCTCAAGGATCATCTTTTCTGGTACCAGCGTCACCAGGACGAAGTGCTTGATTATTGTCACCGCTTTCTTTGCACCTTCAAACCCAAAGACGTTGAACGCTGGACGCAGGCAACCAGACGAGCACAGCTTGAACTGCTTAACAATGCCCGTAAATACTATAAAGTGGGATGCAACCAAAAAGCAGCCAGTCAGAAAACAATTTACAA
This sequence comes from Thalassiosira ordinaria, assembly GCA_036939695.1. NCBI lineage: Eukaryota > Bacillariophyta > Thalassiosirophyceae > Thalassiosirales > Thalassiosiraceae > Thalassiosira > Thalassiosira ordinaria. The sequence continues at coordinate 5,832 of JALLOX010001423.1, forward strand.
CTGGCTCCACTCATATATGGAACTGCGTAGTGGAAGGTTAATTGGAGCTGGCCTGAAAAATGCCTGGTCAGCACAAAACCAGCCAGCAACAAAAACCACCACTGACTATGACAGTGACTCATCAGGGGAGTACAAGTTTAATTGGAATCCAGGGGAGGATTCCAACTAAGTGAGAGCACCATTACCACACACAATTTCACACACTTTCGTGCAATCTCGGGCTGCTTTGCAGTTCAAGGATGCTTTGCAGCTTCACAGTCACAAGAACAACAATGTGGTCCTACTACTGCACAATATCAACACAAGCCGCTCTGCAGCAGTACCCTACAACACAATAGTCATTGCTTTCTCTTTCATATTTATCAAGTCACAGACTTCAATTCAGTTTTCTCATAGCATTGAACAAACTAATATCACGGCATCTACCGGGTATGATCATGTACATCATGGATTGTACCCAGTGAGTCAAATCTGGGTATTGCATACTGATGCAAACCCCCTTGATGTGCAGGGGGCGCCGAATCGGCCCACCAGCAGATGATTGACAGAAAGTCTAAAGGGCCATCTTCCCTTGTAAGAGCTAACATCACTGTTCTAGAGCAGAATAATTGACTATTAGATTTCAGTTTAATTATTATTCATCATCATTTGGTCAATTTCCAAAGTATTCACACCTCAACCAGGATGCTCTTTTTATCTACAAATAGTTGTGTGAGCATCAACCATTGTTGTGCGCCCAAAACTGTAAATCCGCTGACATCAGATCAAATGGTAGGTGCTCGGATATTTCTCCCAAAGACTAAGTAATTAATTCTGTTCCTCTTTGTAAGCGGCATCAAATACAATTGGCAGTATCACTATGGCAAGACAGCAGCATCACAAATTCCTCAAGAAAATTGCCAACAGTGCAAACAATTTATGAGGGGAGCCCAAGCTTATCCTATTTGAGCCAGATCCATGGCAGCAATGTATCACTCACAAATCATAATGTTTGAATAGGTAGGAGGACTCAAGCAATCTGTGCAGTGCTGGGAGTACAACCCCTTCTTGAGGTGAGTATCTTTGTTCTTTGTTGGCAGTAATCAGTAATCTGTGCTTCTGGAAGTATATCCAATATTTGGAAGTGTGATCCAAAGCTGTTGGTACATCTGTGCAGCTGAATTGCTGGCATTATGATGGCAGATGACATGATAGATAGTATTTTGAAGTTGGAACACACACAAGAGCCAGAAGTTTGTGAGGCAATGTATATCTTTGCAATTGAGTGAGGGTTCAAAACTAATATATCATTATCACAAATAACTGACCAATGGTGTGGTACAATGTAGAGGTTAATATTTACAAGTAGGGGTTAATCTCAGCGGTTGGAGCTGCTACTTCTGAATTTAAACCGCAAATTTGCGTCAAGGGAGTAATTCACTCAAAAACACTTTGCAACATAACATGGTTGATCACACTTAAATCTGGATGATCTTTTTTCGGCTGGATTTGAGGATACTCACGAAAGTTGCACGGACAGAACATACAACGGATTTGATATGAGCAATAGGAGGATGTGTAGTCCCGTCAAAATGTAGCGCAAAAATGATCACCGATATTTGAGCCTGAGTTACTCCCCAGATGATTGCAACTTATGAACAACATACAATCTATGTTTCACCCTGTCTTATCATGTGTCCTTTATACAAGGTACCATCCTCTCACTCAGAAGCTATTGAGTGATGGCCTAATAAACTCACTAGTAATTCACTCTAGTAGATTCTACCCAGGTCTGGTACAAACTCTGAACACTGTGTTGGGTAGGAAAGTAGCATTTCCGTCCATATTAATGTCAGTTCCTTGTAAAGAATCAATTGGGGATCCCAGTGGTGAGCAAGGTTTGGATAAAGACATGCATCTTGGGTGTGAATTATCAATTTTGAGGTAACACAAAGTGGTGCTTTTTTACTCATGAATGATCCCCCAGCAGCCACAAATAAGGCCCCCAATAGCCCCAACGGCCCGTCTATTGACCAAAAAGTGGTCATGTGGGCAGCGGAGGGGGTGTATTATATGACATTATAGTTACAGGCCCCAGGATAGCCCAAGAAGCAAACGATGATATTAAAAGGCGTGTGTCTTAATGTGTCTGCCCATCCCATGGTGGGTGGCAGGGCCCCTAATTTTTAGTTCCATGAAACTTTTCACACTGTAAAAGTCTAATCTTATGTCCCATGAAATATTTTGACAGGGGAGTGACCACTTGGCAAGATTTTCCAGTCCCATTTGGGGCAAAGTGTAACATTGTCCCCTACTCCGAAGGGAGATAGAACTGGTGCCAGGATGGCATTGCCACATGCATCTTTTCTAGTAGTTGCTGTCCATCTAGCAGGTGCTTTGGAATGTCCATCAGTTTTATCAGCCTCCAACTCCTTGTCATTGTCAGAATCAATCTCTCCTCCAACTACCCTTGACCAACTGATGATGACTACCTTACATTTTCAAAAGACTTGACCCCTTGCAATGTAGGTGACAAAGCCATGCACACTATTGCAAGTGAGTGAAATAGTAATGTGATATCATGACATCGTAAGTTGACAAAAAAGTGGCATCCTTAGTTTTAGTGTGGCTCTCTCTGGGAGAGCAAAGCTAAAAAAGAGCAATGTACGTCAGTTGGATCTTTTTGGATCTTTGAGAAGCGTAAGTTAGTCAAACTATTGTTTCTCGTTTTTCAACTGAGAACATACTAAACCTCATGGGTGGACATCGTAGCTAGATACTGGGTTACTTGCGCGATTTTGAGATTGTATGGCTAGTAGGTGGGGCTCCTGTAGGGGATCCCAGGCACATTTGTATCATACAAAATGCGTGACGTGGCCACGGAAACCTCTGGCGAATTGCAACTGGAGGTTGGTGAGGTAGTTGAGAAGATTGGATATGATCAACTGTTATCAAAAATGACTTATCAATGTTTCATGGATAACATTTCCTTCAGTTGCCATTGCCAATAGAGCCGTCAAGTTATCATCATAGAATATGCAATTGCCTTATCTAGTTTGTTGCAACAATAAACATCAAAGCCATTCCTTTGATCTCACTAGTGATTTGTCTCCATCCTGCTCCTATCATTAGAATTATGTCCTGGCATGGTAAGGTGATTGAAGATTGAAGATATAGATAAAGATCTTTCAAGTGATGCTGATGAAAAAAGTATTGTTCTGGACTAATCCATCTTCTAATCAATGCTGTAGCCATCCAAAGAGAGCTTGCCATCAACACGCCATCTGTTGCCCTATCATTAACATCAACTTAGTGAGAGCAACGTCAAAAGTATCAATCGCCAGCCTTGTCATGAATCCTGATAATACTTAGAAATATATCATGAAATGGTACCAAAGAAAACTGTATGAACTGAGACAGTCTCCATAGCAAAGCCTTTCGAGTGATGCAAGGAATGTTGATGAAAATTCCAGAAGATTACAAAAATGACTTGGAGCACAATTGCCCAATCAGGATGTAGGATGCTCAAGCAAATACAACAGTACTGTTCCAACGGGCTTGATGTACGTCGGACAGCTAGCAAGTGTTTCGGTCATTGTAGGAGTGTGCTAGGGAAAGTGACTTAAGGCAGGTGTGGGATTCCTACGTTGACGGGCTACCTACATACAGGAACCATTGGGACCAGTATCAAAGGTACCTAAGATGCCTTAGCAGATGATTACTGACCCATCAGCCACCCAAATTGTGGAATGCATGATGGGTGGGGACTGCACAACCACGGGTTAAGGTAGAAAGTAATTGGCATAAAAAGGTAGTGGTTTGTGTGTGATTGGTAAATGAAAACTATGATAGGGATTAGGATTTCGTTGAGAAGAGTTTTGGCTGAGAAAGCTCTCAACAAAGATCTGATGAGTATGGATCCGAAAAGGATCCAAACACGTCAGTTTGAGATTTGAAATGGGAAAGGTATCGATGATTGCCCAAACAGCTTGACACCCTTTCTTGTAATACCAGAAATATGTGAGCGTATAAGCTGGCTCTTGTACGAGTGCTTTAGTTTAGCTATTTAAAAGTAACCTTAAAACCTATGTTCCTAAATACCGGGTAATTCTCGTGATTACCGTGATTCGGGTCCAGTTAAGCCGGTCGGACAGTTATTCGGGTATCACGGTTAAGACTGCAATACCGCGGTAATTACTGTGCGGCGCGGTCAATTTATTACCGAATGTAAGGCAATAGTAATGGGGCCATAAATAAATTGATTTGAAGTGGTCACGTGACAATAAAAGTTGATGACTCATAAAAAGTCAGTCACTTACTTATCTCTGACACATTTGATGACAATACCAAATACCAGTGCATGCTATGATGGGCTTGTATGGCAATGGCAGAAGCTGTGGTCTAAACTGAGTGATATACTCATAATTGGACTGAAATGCTAGAAACAATCCCAAAATTAGCATCAGCTACCTAGGGTATGGTTCATTTCATTCCTTGGTCCTACCTTTCCATTTGCATTCTGACAATTATTAGATAAAAGGTACATTCCACCACTTTTGGAAGAGAAAGTATGTCACCAGCGTACCTAAGTGCACAATCAACAACTGCTAACTGCTACCATGCTGCTACCTCATCTGCATTCATCGACAAACCTCTAAGTGTAAAACTTATTCATATTTCTTACTAACATTGGGTTTCATCCTAGCATACTGAAGTGTAAGGAAAATTTTACTACCACAATACGAGTTTGCAGAGCAATCAGCAAAAATCAAACAACAGCTGTAGCAGTATTATTTGATTCATATTTTGTCTCAGCAGAGGTTGGTTTGAAAAGAGTCATATCATATTACTTGATAGTATGGCACCCTCTTGATCAGGCCGTTACAGAATTGTACCTTTCAGGGAGCTACCCGGATTCATTGAAGGCGGCCATCAGGAGATTCTATTCTGGTATGAAAGATCCGGATGAAAGGGGTGATACAACTGCAATTGAGCTCAAAATCTAGAAACAATCATGAAATTTGCATCAGTTTTGATATATTTCATTCCTCTACTATCTTCCGCATTATTTACAAGCTACATGCCACCACTTTCAGTATTTCGTTTTATGCATCGTACCACAACAGGGAAAGTAATGTCCCAAGCCTACGCAATGCCTTTCAGTGGAGTTGGAGCGGATGGGGGTAGGAACCTCTCTATCTCTAGAGAGGGGACATTAAAAAGTAGTGCGCTCAGCAACTGATACACAATAGGAATTGTATGTATGCCCTGACTGCATGCATCATCTATTGCCAATCTCTATCTAAATCAAAATTTCCCAGGATGTCTACCCAAGGGAGAGAAGAATGATGTACATAAATAAATAGAAATAGTACTGACAAAAGATT
>JALLOX010001432.1:0-13057 GCA_036939695.1 Thalassiosira ordinaria
TAAATGACTTTGTAAATCGGCCAAAGTGGCTTTGTACATCTGGTCAAGCCTAACACCCTACTCCATACTCCCGCTACTCCATATCTCTCTTCTCAGTTAATACTAGTCAGTTGATATCAAAATCATCGTCGCTCGGTCGCCCGGTCACTCTTTCGACCACTGCCCTCGTCTACGGAAGCAATCACTCGTGCTTGTTCTACATCCCTCATACTCACTACTCACAATGGTCAAGAAACACACAAAAAGGAAGTTGATGGCTCTGTGTTTGGGGCATATTATGACGACGCTTTGTTTTTCACAATCACATGGTCAAGATTGGCCTACGATGGGTTCCCCTTCACAGCACTATACTTCACATGATCATAGTTATCATTTGGCATCTAGGCAAGGACCTCCTCGCCGCAGTAACAAGTCGCCATTTGGCACGAGCAAAAAGAACTACTGGCTGGTCAAAAACAAAAAATACCTATCAGATCCATGCCCCACCTCATGCCGATGTAAATTCTTTTTGTGGGATTTTGTATCTTTCTTCAAGGTGAGTATGGTCCTTGAGCCGCTTTGATGGATGCCCATATTCCACAACATATCTGAAATCGTGCTGAAATCACCCTTTCTAAGTATCAAGAAACAAGTTATCAAGCACAGCAAAACACTTTTGAAGGGAGGGGTGGTAAGAAATTCGTGAGAGTCCAGTCTAATACAGTGCTTGAAAAGTGGTATCCACAGTTGAGGGAGGGTCTGTTGAAAACTGATGGATGTTTTTTATGTGGCTATAGTTGGAAAGAGCATCTGGAGTATTGGTGGCATTGCCGAAGGAGGAAAGGGGATGTTTCTGAATTTGACAGTTATTTGAAAAATAGTGCTAATACTGGAGGAAATGCCTATCACAAAAAATACGTTGAAGAGGTTGATAACAATCTTAGGGGATCTCATAGGTATGGGCAAGAGGTCCGGCAATCTTTTGAAGGAGATGTTTCTTTTTTGGTAGGTGCCTCTTGTGCATATGGTATTCCCTCTCTGATTCCAATTGTATGTTGCCTCATGTGGCTTTGTTCCTCCTTTTTGGTTCCAATGATACAGGTCCCCCCTTTTGATCCAATAGCTGATGGGCGTAAAAAAAGCATTGGATCTATGCTTCTATTAGCTCTGGCTAGGATACAATGTTTGGTGAAGATTGAAGATCTGATTTGGTTGAATGCAGTTGATTCACTGAGGGAAGAAAGAAATGCAAGAGATAACTGACATGGCTAGTTCCAGATTATCAATAGAGCATATTACCAAAGTAGCCCACCAGATCAGGAGTGGATATCGAATTCTTGACTTTGTGATCTTCATGTGCTCCTAGACGACTGAGCTTTTGAATTTTCTTCAGACCAACGCTGGGGCAGCGATCTTCTTTACTTCCAGTGTCTGACATATCTGGGGAAGATTCGAGACACAGGAGTTCAAAACGAAGCGAGAGCCTAATGCGAGCAAACCTGTTACAGGGAGCAAAAATAGAAATGGGTGTTGTTAGTGGAGCTCCAAACTGCATTTGACACGGCTGTCAGCTCAAGGAAATCTTACCAAGTTATGCCATCTTTTCCAGCCCGCAATGGCACCCATTCCTCTATCTGCCCACCGCTGCCCAAGGATTCTAGATTTACATCAGCTCCTCCTAATTCCGCATCGCTCATGAATTTCTTCTCATAAACAGTGATCTGAAGACAAGTTGGTGGGCCCTGAAAGCACAGCATTTGATTCAATAAAAATAATGTGAGCAATGAGATGTGCAAGTAATTAAACAGATCAATGATACAACATACCTTGAACAGTGATTCCCTATCTGCGTCAAAACTTTTGCCTTCACAGTTAACATTCTCGGGCAAAGGGAACCGGAAGCGAACAAGACTGCCCCATGAAGCTGGTGCATTTGGACCTGAACTTTTGGATATCTTCCGTGCCTGTGTGCAGGCGCTATCTAGCGACCGTGCTTTGTGGTTGAGAGGAGCAGATGAACCTTGTCTTTTTAGACGAAGCAATGCATAAGCTGTGAGAGAAGATGATCCACTGGGGGATGTCACATTCTTCAAATCAAGTAGCTCCACTTGCACAAGTGCAAGAAAACGTTGTGGCAAATCAAGGCGCCGAAAAAGGTAATTGCCATAGAGATGCTGTCTGATGCTATTGTCATAGGGCGAAGGCTCCATCAAGAAACCCTTCTTCATCAATAAGTCCCCACCAGCATCACGCTCCCAAGAGGGGTGTGCCGAACAAAGTGCTTTTGTCATAGTAATACCTCCTTTCAAAGTGCTCCACAAACCGAGTAAGTGGAGTCCTCCAGCAGCGCGGACGATTTTTTCACATGAGTGGGCAATCAAACCCACACTTAATGCTTGATACCTTCCACGACCTAGAGCGGCACTGGCTGTTTCACCTGATCTAGATTCAAGAGCCTCCACTTCCCACGGGTCAACAAACCTGTAGCGTGATTCAGTGGAAGGATGGCTTGCTGCGTAACTCTTTGGGATTGACAAGTCACTGGATGTTATGGGTTCAATAACTCGCATCAGTTCCATTGTCTGAAGCCTTTCCTTTGCCTCGGCTTCATCGTTTCCTGTTTCATTGACCATAAGCCATTTAATTGCATCCTGCTTCGCAAAAAGCACAACAATAACGCTGTTTCCTGCTTCACCCACTCGAAGCGTACGGAAATCTACCCCAGAGCCAGCCTGGATCATTCGCCGTATCATTGAATCACCATGGGTCGATGTTGATGGCGCTGTGGGGCTATGTTGATCATCAGTGATCATGGGCGTCAATTCATCAACAATATCGATTTCCCTGGACCGGACCCAGTTAAGAAGAGGTTTGACCATACGCGAAGCAACTCCGAGTGCTTCTTCATCGTCATCCGCAAGTGATCCTTCTGATAAGCTGCCATCAAAATCATCATCAATGGTAATTTCAGGGTAGACTCTATCATCAGGTGGAATGACACCAGCATCCGGCTCATCTTCAATAGCGGCAGCAACAGCGCATAGTTGTTTTCTGAGTTCTGTCAAAAACAGCAGCTGAGAAAATAAACCAAATTTGCTTTGGAGTTTGGCCTCCCTCTCGAGGCTACTATCAATCCGGGACTCTTTATTGTCATGCCCATTCTGCATTGAAGTGGATGAAGATTGATCAGTGTAACAATCATCAACATCCGACACAACTATTTTCTTCGTGCTTTGGAACTGGAAGAATTGGGCCTTGGAATGAAGAGCCATCTTGCGGAACAGAAATGCATTGGGTGACGTTTGTATTCCTTTCTCGCTGATAATACCTTTGATCGGTGGATCGCTGAATCTCAAATCAAATGGGAGAGAATCAGAAACGGCATGCAAGAGCTTCACCAAAGTGGCAAATGGACCAAAGGAGCCACACCTAAACCCAGAGTCAGAAAGACGAATGATAGCATGTTGAACAACATCATCCCGTTTAACAACTTTTTTGGGATTGCCTGATGTTGGTGTCTCCTGAGGCTTATCCATCGCGGCAGCTTCGTCGTAATTCTTGGTTGGCGCTGGTTCTGTTGGAACAAGATTAGTTTTGAAACTGATTGTGAACACTCCAGGATCTTGCGGATGGGGACGAATGAGGAACTGGCCAGTCTTGCCATCACGGAGCATTTCGGTTGCCTCTTCACGACGACAATCCACAAGAAATTCCCAACCCCCGCTTGTGACACCATCTATGCCTTCCACTGTGTTTTCATGAACAACAATGATTTTCATGCTTCTCCATAAGTTCTTCCCAGAATCAAAGTCCATGACACAATCTGGAGCAGCCTTGATTAAGGTATCCAAGCTGTGGTGGCATCGTCCCCATGCTGTGGCTGCAAGACCAACACGAACAGCAAGTAATGTTTCCTTCAGGGCAACAGCTGACATGTCAAATGCTCCGCCACGATGAAGCCAAAGGCATAACTCTAATTGCCAAATAACACTAGATGATTCTCGACGAGCCCACAAGCTTGATGTATAATATTGCGTCTCTCTATTGTCTACTATCGTGTCATTTGAGAAACCAAGGTACTCTGAACTGTTCATTTGAAATGATGCGGCATCTCGAACAAGGTCTTCTGCAAGATCTCCCCTTCCCAGTAGGCAGTGAAGGATCACAGAAAATACAATCCGCTTCGTATGCTGTTCTGTGGACAGCATCTCTAAAGCCTTCTCAAGTATAGCTGTTTCATTTATTCCAAAAGAAGTACTCAGCTCAGCGAGTGATTTAAGAATGGAGTTGAGCAACCCTTCACTGTCACAGGAATTGTGGAGCACCTCAGCTGCCCCTGTTGGGATGACAGGATGATCCCGCTGTGCAAAATCTTTCATGGCCACAAATTGAGGCTCGCCGGCAAAGCTGGATATTATTCGTGCCAACTCTCTAAGAAACCTACGGGCGGCCACAACATGGATGAGTCGTTCTCGCCATTCACTCCATAGCTCTGGGCAGCAGGGGATGTCAATATGCTGTTCATTCTCAACATCATCTACAGCATTGAGATGTGGTTTAGGTGGACGAGCTGGTGATGATTTTTGCTGGCGTTTTGGTGGAGCAGTGTCGAACGAGTCAAATATTGATGATGACATTCCACCTGTTTGGTGCCCAGTCTTTGCTGCAGGTTTTGGCTTCTGTGGAGCAGCATCAAAGGAATCAAATATTGACGATGACATTGGATCAGACTGTGCTGGCTTGGGAGCAGCAGGCTTTGGCTTTTGCGGAGCAGCATCAAAAGAATCAAATATTGATGATGACATTGGATCAGACTGTGCTGGCTTGGGAGCAGCAGGCTTTGGCTTTTGCGGAGCAGCATCAAACGAATTAAATATTGATGATGACATTGGATCAGATGGCCCTGGCTTTGGTGCTGGTGCAGGCTTCGGCTTTGGAGGAGCAGCATCAAACGAATCGAATATTGACGATGACATTGGATCAGATGGTGCCGGCTTTGGTGCTGGTGCGTGCTTCGGCTTTGGGGGAGCAGCGTCAAAGGAATCAAATATTGACGATGACATTGGATCAGATGGCGCCGGCTTTGGTGCTGGTGCGGGCTTCGGCTTTGGAGGAGCAGCATCAAACGAATCGAATATTGACGATGACATTGGATCAGATGGCGCCGGCTTTGGTGCTGGTGCAGGCTTCGGCTTTGGAGGAGCAGCGTCAAAGGAATCAAATATTGACGATGACATTGGATCAGATGACGATGCCTTGGGTGCAGCAGGTTTTGGCTTTGGAGGAGCTGCATCGAACGAATCAAATATCGAGGATGACATCGCATCTGATACAGGCTTCTTGTTTTGAGCTGCTGACTTTGGTTTCGAAGGTGTCGCATCATGAGAATCAAAAATTGAAGATGACACTCTTGACGAGTTCTCGTTTACAGCTTGGGTGCCGGATGGACTTGAGCGTTCATCCTCCTCGTCGTTATACGCTGGATTAGCAGCTTCCAGCAATACACGCATTGACGGTATCTCCATTCCGCACCTGCCCAATGCCCTGGAAACAAGAAGTGCTGATGACCACAGGACTCGTTTTTTGGGTTTCATTCTCTTCAAAAGTATGGGACCCATGCAAAAGTTGATGACTGTATTTGCCTTCTTCAGAACACTTCTAATCTCGGTTGCTCCTGCTGACGGTGACTCATCTGCTCCGAAAACTGGAGGGAACTGGAGATCCTTTCCTGTTGATGCACTGTCCTTGCCATTACAAATGCTTTTTGTCTTTATGTGAGAAAGGCGAAGCTTCGCCTCATTCGGGCGGCTGAGCCAGAGCAATTGCAGTGATTCAAAGCACACATCCTCTCCCTCTGGGGGGTCCTTGGGCAACAAGACGCTACGAGCGCTCTTACCCAGTTTAGGTTTCCAACAGTTAAACTTGACTGTATCGTCTTCTTCCGCCCCTACCATACCACTGTTGCTACCTCCTCCACCTGCCATGGATCCAAAACCACTAGCAAATCCACCTCCTCCTCCCATGCTGCTCAAGTTGAACCCTCCTCCAATAGTGAGACCGCCGCCACCATCTGCCATAGAATTAGACTGTGGCTTTGGCGCACTCTCTACGAGCCTCGCAATTAAGAATGCCAGGCTCGGATCCTTCAGCTGAAGCTTAATCACATCCAGAGCGGTCTTGATCATGGGTGGCTCTGCCAACAAAAAGAAGCTTGCAGCATGCACATACTTTCGTTTTCTCAAAAGACTGTATGCATTCTTCTCGGCAGCGTTCCGTCCTCGCTCGGAGGTAAAGTCGTGATCTATTATGAACTTGAGGAATTTCTTGCCTTGATCGCTCCGGTCTGTGGCTGAGATTGCACGAAGCTTTTTGGTGTTGCGCATTGCAATATAGTAGAGGGCGCAATCCATATTGCACTTTGTTGATTTGTAAATGGATTGGGCAATCTCTTCGGCAATGGATGCCAGCTTCTTTTCAGATCGGAGCCAGTAGGGAAGACCCACAGCACGCGCAGCATCCCACGTAAACTTCTCGCCCTTTGATGGGCGGCATCTCTCCAAAAGTAGTACTTGGCTGTCACTCATGAGGGCAGAGAGGATGGCCGCTGAAGATATCATGTTGAAGCTCTCCTTCTTATCTTGTCCATTGACACTGGACTGCTTTGTGACGAAAGTAGGTCTTCCACCCTCATAGGAAGGCATAGAATTAATAGGCTCGTCATCCTTTGGCGGATTCGCTGCCTCTCTTTGGAGCAGTCTTTGCATCAATGACACACAAAAGAGGGAAAGTTGTGCTGACGAATCAAGCTTCTTGAACGATGGTGGTTTGGATAAAATATCTCCAATCGCCCAGAGGCAGTCCAATTCATCCTTGCTCAAATTTTGCAACGGCAATGGCAGTGGCTTTTGATTTTTGTTCTCTGCTGCTTTCCTCCTTCCCATTGCAAGCATGAATTCTCTGCTCCTCTGCGCCAAGCTGCCATTCGACTTTATAGTTTCTTTTTTCGTAGGAGAAAGGGCGCTCTGCAGCTCGGAGAGCAAGACTTCCTCTGGAGACATTGGCTTCTTCTCATCCTTGGTGCTATGTTCATCAAGAGTCATGGTTGAAAACAAATTTGCTGAAGTCTCTACACCACAGGCGGGTCCCTTCTCGTCATCCTCTTCCTCGCCATCTTCCATCAACACTGACGTAGCATTTACAATACGAAAGGGAGCATTCACCAATCTCCCACAGTCGCTGCCTCCACCGCTCCAATTCGGCCTTATACCCTCATTGTCGTTCATCCACTGACTTAACCAAACGTACAATCCCCTAACATAGCTTTTAAGCGCCAATCGCGCACCTCCCTCAGTTTCTGTACAAATGGCAGCCAGCATCGAATCGGGGGACCAATCATTTTTCATCCCTGTAGAATGTTCATCGTTGCTCAAAATGATTGTGCGAAGGGCAGTAATGATGTGGGGATAGGCATCTTGAGGGCTAGCAAGTGTTGCATTTCCTGACAGTTTCTCCTCATAGGTAAAGATTGAAAGCGGTTGCCACTCAAGCTGCATCCCATTCCGATGGTAGACCATTGCAGAGCTTCGAGTAAAAACAACCAGCCAGGGAAAGGCATCAACGAAGCCGCTTGATACCCACTTGAAATCAACCACTACTTCATTGACGCAATTTTGCTCTTGCATATCATCCATCGACACCGTGGCGCTGTGATACTCCAGTGGCTGTTGTGATTCCTTACCGCTACGTTGGTGTATCGACTGGGGCAGCGCTGACCAGACAGTCAATTCCTTACACTTATCAGTGTGTTCCATGGCGCCAAATAGCTCCAAAGAATGTGATCTCAGTATGATCGAACACTGGGGATCATGTGTTCTGCCCACTGCGGAGCTTTGGCCATGGCTGTTGAATATGTTGGGGTAGTGACGGAAAGTAGCGCTGATAACTGTTCCGGAAGGGGATTCACTCGAAGTTTCGCTAGTGGTATCAATAAACAGCAGGGAGATGTTGCCATCCACATCATGAATAGCAACTAGCCACCCTTTCTCGGTGGAGCTAATGTAATTGATAGACTTGACAGCGCCGTTTTTCTTCCTTGCACCACCTGCCCCAGCATCAGCCCCACCTGCATCTCCGGCACTCTCTGTCGCTTCATCCAAAGATATGGAGCCCAAATCATCAAAGCGTGCATTCTCCGGATCGATATCTAATACTGCTTCCAGCCTCGCCACCCGTATCACTCGCGGACTGTCAGGACCGCCAGGGACAGCCCACAGGATGAGGGCACCCCCATACATTTTGGGGGAGACAACAGCGCCCTTGCCGAAATTCCATGGTAATAACAGCATTGCCGGTGGGGGACTTAGCAGTGGGGATGCCAGCTGATTGGATGAATCAGAGACAATGGCATCACGCACAATGGCAATTATCCGTCCAAATCCCTGCTGTATCTCCTCCTCCGCGCCGACCTCTACCGTCGCCAAACTTCCACCACTACCCAAGACCTTCCTGGAATTGCCCTCAGGAGTGGTAAGGGCATTCTTGTTACCCATGGAATCAGCTGTATTTGTCCTGAGCCGATTGGCACTACCCCCTGAGCTACCTAACGTGGATGCCTTTTTCTTACGGCACCTTCGAAACCTCATTCGCAGAGGAGAACCGAAGCAATCAAACCCAATCTGACGGACAGTGGCAATGGCATCCTCGAAACTCATGCCCTCCAGACTAACATCATTTACCGCCAGCAATTCATCGCCCAGCGCCACGACACCACAGCGTTCTGCCGGTAGCCGTCCACCAGACAAGGGATGCTTCTTGAATGATCCCGCCACGGGCGGCATGCCTTCTGCCTGTGCCTCGAGACGCAATCCCAATCCAAAATCGGGATGAGGCTCGATGGATACTTCGTACTCTGGGGCAGCCCGTGCCATTCCACTGCTACTTTGTTGATCGAAAGAACCCAAATTCGCCATTTCATCCAATAAAATTCCATTGCCATCGTCGCTGAGATCAAAATCACTGTCCACGCTGCTACCCCGGCTGTCCATATCCTCATCGTCATTAAAGGGATCGTAGGCTGGCATAGGCGGTTCCAGCGCCGACCAGGGAGGGGGCATCTCGTAAACTAAAAGTGTGCCTCCTAAAGTTAGGGCAACTAGGCGCGGAGGGCCGCCGTAATTTTCGTCCGGCCACCAGTGTAGACTGGATACGGCATGCTTATCAAAAGTCACCAGTGATTGTAAGTCATTAGATGAATGGGAGTTGTGAGTGTGGGTACGACCAGGGAGGGTGAGGGAGGGAAGGGATAGTGGCAGGGGTACCACACTGAAATCGCGGAACTTTCGGACATCATTTCTGCCGGTGCTGCCTATACCAAAGATTTCATGAGTCGTTTCCTGGAAGTTGATTGAACCGTGTCGTCTCCAGCATAAATTGATAGATCGTCTATCCGCCGATGCCCTAGCACACAACCTGCTGCCCGATTCATACTCCAAATTAGCATGTGGCAAGTCGCCACCACCTACTATGCGACCAACTGTTTTATCCTGAGTCGGCATCATCATAACATACCGTAGTGGCGCACCAAACTCCATGGCTCCAAAGTCCTTATCGCCCCATAATGGCATTTCAATCTGACAAAGGGCATCATAAATTGGAGAACTGGCAGAAGTTATGCGCAGCTCGGAGGGGGGCATGTGCGATCCCCCCAGGTCGGAGCCATCGCCCAGCCATCGAGGCGCCATGGAGCTTGGTCCTGGAGATCCCACCGGAGGAGGGGGAGGTGCACCCAGAGCATTGTTCGAGCCCGTATTGCCAGAGGAGCCCCTACCACCACTGCCAGCGGATTGTGCTCCTACTTTCGCAGCGTCACTGACTCTGCCACCACCACTTCTGCTGCTAGATTTTGGGTCGGGCTCCCATGGGTCCCATGTTGGCCAAATGCCCTCGACTTCCATTCGACATTCACCCATGACATCATCTCCTTCCTCTAACACCACCTCTTCGGCTATGGAGCCCGGCGGCAATATCGCAGCTACTGACTCAAAATGGGCTGGCAGTGCATCATCGCCACCTGCAGAATACGAAGAATACGATTAGATGACTTTTTCATCCGTTTCTCATCCATCGAGCACAAGATAAATGTTCATTTTTGATAACTCACCAGTCTTCATATAACTCAACCTACTCAACCTCAGCGCAGGAAAACTATTCCTAAACGTCAACTCTGCAATCCACGCCCCCGCATGCGTCCCTGGCACCGAATGCGTAGGAAAGCTCGACGGAGTCGGCGTCACCCTCTGATTGTGCGCGCTCGCCAACAATGCTCGATTGATCCCTCCCGATGTGTCGGAGGAGACGGACGCATTGTCAGATACGGGAATAGGTTGGGCAGCAGAGTTTGTTGATGAGTTGAAGGAATTGCGAGAGTGCATGCTCAAATTCAAATTGGCATCCGCTTTTGGAATGGGAGTCAATTGACCCTCTTCCCCCTTGCCCTTCTTTCTTTTCGTACTGCCGCCGCTGGTGGTGGGAGAGCCGTCCAAATCTCCCAAGTTCGCCGCGCTAATCCCGCGTACCCAATCGGCGCGGCTGCGTGGGGGCGAGTTCCAGTGCATCAATTGCCTCCAGCTGTTTTGGCTGAAAATTCTCACGGAGCAATCTGCCGAGCATGTGGTTAGCAACAAGTCGTTGCCCTCCTCTTCCGTATCGCTATCGTGGAATTTGCCAGAGTTGTGTTGAGCCAAGGAGGTGATTGTGCCGTAGCCTCGAAAGGATAGGCGCGTGACGGGTGCGGAATGGACCAGGAACTGGGCGGGTTTGTAGAGTATGCCCCTTGCGGCCGCTGCCGCACTGGTCTTTGTTTTGGTTGGCGACGGAATTACTTCAACGCCCTGCGATGTTTCAACGGGCATATCATTCGTCGAACTACTTGAACCCTTTGGGGGCGTATCCTCCCCAAACACATTTTCCAACAACGTATCAAAATTCTGCTGCTGTTCCCTCTTTTGTTTGTTTGGCAATGGAGGAGATTGATGCATGGGAATGGGTGGCACTCCCGATCCACTCCTACGATGTATAGGTGGCTTTCCGCTGCCCCCGCTGCCAGTTTTCTTTAGTGTTGTATTCACCTTTCCAGCGCTCATCTTGCCGCCTGTAGTGTTACTGCTAGGCTTGTCATCTCCACTGCCCAAGGTGCTACCATCGTCCTTATCACGAACAAAAGTCCGTACACCAAACGGATACGGGACACCCACGCCCTCCCCACGCAAGGCAACGGCAATGGCGCACCCGTCCCCAGAAATGGAGGCGTGATCTATGAGACTTCCCTGTAGTTTGTGCGTCCACAACAATAGCGCCTCGGGTGTACCCTGCCGGTGTACTGTTGAATCTTTGTCATCATTTGTTGTTAAGGAAAAGTCAAATACGGCAAGCTGGTCCTTGTGCACCACCAAAACACGCTTCTCTGTCATGGATGCGCATATCATGACTCCGTACTCATCGCTCTGTACGCCTGCCTCCGAATTAGAAGAGGGAAGCGGGGGCTGTCCGTCCGTGGTGAGTGGATAGCTGCTCTGCAGACCCGGACTGCCATTCTTGCCGGGACTTGAAGGTGCAGACGATGATGATTGGTGGGTACTGCGCTTTTTTCGACGATGGAAGCACGGGCCCAACACTGGCACATCCACTGCTTCTGCTTCTTTTTCTGCTGGTGAGGTACCCAAAGCTGTGGATGTCACATTTCCCTCGTAGCTTTCACTAACCTCAACACCATCCTCCCCGCTCTGCAACGACACTACCGTATTGACATTATTCTTTTTTTCAACACAACTACTGTCTGCTGCATTTGTTGCCTCTTTTCCAGTAAGAGCAGTGGATCCAATCAATGAAGGATAGCCAAACACCTCACGACACCTTGCCACGGCCCCCGCACGCCATCGAAATTTTCCGTAGGCATATNGAAGGATAGCCAAACACCTCACGACACCTTGCCACGGCCCCCGCACGCCATCGAAATTTTCCGTAGGCATACACCATGGGATCGGCACGTTGGGGATAAAAGGAGTGTACGTTGCCGTAATTGTCTGAGGCGAAAATGTAGCCTGTGGAAGGGTGGGAGGTTAGTTGGACTATTTCTACTTGAGTGAGTTTGTTTGTTGTTGTTGTTGTTGCTGTTGCTGTTGCTTCAATGAAGCACTTTTGAAAGGGCACCCTCGTCCTGGCATGGATACCCAACAAATGACACGATGGCCGTGCAACCTCCTCCTCACTATCCTCATGGCCACTGGATGCAACGTTGTTGATGGCGGAAAAAATGACCTCCATGCCCTTGTAACAAAACGAGGTAAACAGCGCCGGGCCAGAAACAATGGCATCCTCCCCCAACAGTTCTCCCGTTTTGTTCGCCAACGTGTTATTTGTACCGGCACCACTATTGCCATTATTTTTCAATGGATGATCATTGTTCCCAGGGGTGGTTGATGGGACGCTGGCGGTGGCCATTTTTGCAAACCCCGAAATCGATCGAGATCTTTCCCTAACAAGCTTGGATCGACGATCCCCCCTCGCCCCTCCTCCTCCTCCTGGGGTGGGCATGCCAGGGGTACCCAATCCTGGGGTGGCCACTCCTGGTGTCGATAAGGTTGACACGCCGCCCGGTGTGCTGTATCCACCAACGCCTCCGCCAACACCAACGCCGCTTCCCATCGAGCCCAAGCCGCCGGTGCCGGAAGCAACCGCCCCCGGAGATTGAAACGCGCTTCCGAATCCTCCTCCACGATTGGTGCCGAAGGTTGTTGCTGCTCCGTGGAGGGAGGAGGATAGTCCAGAGCCTATCAGAGAGGATGAGGTGGGTGATGATGTCATTGCGCCAACTCCTCCTCCACCTACGCCTGCTGATGGTGGTGCTGATGCTGATGCTGCACCCGATCCCTCCCCGTCGACTGCGCCTGAAGAGGAGGGCGGGTTGCCATCCTCGTTTGCCGACATGGTGTTTTGTTATTTATTAGTATTGCCTACGGCAACTACCAACGGATCGGCGCCATGGTCTTCCGCCTTGATCTTGAATCTTGACATCGCTGGA
>JALLOX010001461.1:0-12052 GCA_036939695.1 Thalassiosira ordinaria
GCATGCAAGCACAAACCTCATTTGCATCACTTGCTTGTACGGTGATGCGCGACGCAGGCAGACGCAGGTTAAAAAAAATTAGATTGTTGCTGTTGCTTTGGCTTTGGCACTCTGTTTGGCACTGTCGTCAGGAGATCCATCATGTCTAGCAATAACAGTCAAGGCGGGGTCTTCACCGACAAAGATGTGATTGACGCCAACCAAAATCTCCTCAATGCCATCGCCTCCGGCGACTTTGCAGCCTACCAAGACCTGACGGCATCAGATCTAACAGCCATCGAACCCGAATCGAAAGGATATCCCGTCCACGGAATACCTTTTCACAAGTATTACTTTGATTTGTATTCGCATTCGCACATGACGTCGAAGACGGATCAACAGCCTATCATACCTACGGTGATTACTATGAGCAATCCACACGTGCGGTGGTTGGGCGGGGGGTGTTGTAGTGATGGCTGCGGGGAGGGTACGGCCGCTGTTATTACGTATGTGAGGTTGGATCAAACGATGACGGCGGGGGATGATGGTCCCACGACAAAGACCATGAGTGAAACTCGGGTGTGGGAGAATAGGGATGGCAAATTGATAAACGTGCATTTTCACAAGTCATGATATTGATCAGACAGAATCGATAATGGTACTGCGATTTTGGGGGGAGAGTGTCTTGAGTGAAATTGAGTGTCCTGAATGGAATTCCCTCTTCAAAAAGAAATGAGGGAGCTCTTTTGACCACAAAGGGGTGTCGTGGGGAGTGTTCTGTAGCCCTTGTCAAAGCAAAATGACAAAAATGTGGAAGTTGGATTCGCTGTTATTTGTCCCTCACCTACCGAAACAAAGTATTTGAAATCAATACTAACAATCTGCACTTCTGGAACATGACATTACTAGCATCTATATGCCCTACCAGTATATCAATCAGGACGATGATCAATATTGCTGGTAGGAGGACGCATTTTTTTTCATCCAATGTTTGCTGGAGAAATGCATCTGAGTGAACTTTACGTAGCCAACGACATGCTTATGCATTGGGGACACAGCTAACGCCTATGCGTTGGGGACACAGCAGGAACGGCGCCATCATCATTCACAAAGTGAGGTATGATATCCATATCCTCCTTTCGATCATATGTGAAATCTTAGCCTGAATGAACTTTGACTTTGACAATTCTGTTACAACAGCTCTGCCTCATAGGGACAGTTTCGTTGATAAACCAAGAAGATAATGAAGATGATCATCCTAGGTGATGCGTGACACAGTAAGGAATGGCGTGGGAGCACTGCAGAGTGCATGCAACAGTCATATGTAATAGTCCCCAGCACTCTCCGGACAGCTTGGCTGATCGAGTCTGATTCCTTTTTGCATTTTGATTGCAGAAGCTTATTTATGCTTGCCCTCTACAGATAGGTCAACCATAATTTGCTGATTTCCATGTAATTGAAGCTGTTTTTGGTTGAATGCTTTTGATTTGGGAGATGTTCTTGATCTTTCTTGATCTTGATCTGGGTCTTGGGCAAGTGGGATTGAAATGAGAGTGGTGATGATAATATATCCAACTCTTCCACAAAACCGTTTACAATGAAAGAAGGAACAACACAACAATTACTACAAAACAACATTAACCAAAGTACCGAGACTCAATCAGCCGCAATGCAACATCTATCTCTCTCTGCAGAATCCAAGTCGTATACGCCCTCTTTGGAGGTTGGTGCCCAATGTGCTGTGCCAACAAGCTCTGAGAATGAGGGGTACAGTGCGCAGCTGCCAGCAGCACTAGCATCTGCAAGCATAATCACCGCAGCCATCGAAGAAGAGGAAGAAGAGCTCCCCACAAACGAAAGTGATATTGACCTCCTCAAACTACGTCACAGCTCCGCCCACGTAATGGCCATGGCTGTCCAACAAACCTTCCCAGAAGCACAGGTCACCATTGGCCCATGGATCGATAATGGCTTTTACTATGACTTTTACTTTCCTGAAACTACCGACGAGGAAACCGGAGAGGCCGTGCCCGGGCGTAAATTGACCGATCAGGATTTGAAGAAGGTGAAGAAGGCTATGGATAAGATTATATCGAAAAATTATCCCATTTTGAGGCAGGAGGTGACGAGGGACGAGGCACGTATCGAGGCGATTGGCGAGCCATTCAAGCTTGAGATCCTCGATTCCATCAAAACAGAGCCAATTACCATATACACCATTGGTCACGAGTGGTGGGATTTGTGTGCAGGACCACACGTGGAATCGACCGGGCAGCTTCCCCAAAAGGCTATTGAGCTCCAAAGCGTGGCGGGAGCTTATTGGAGAGGAGATGAAAAGCGGGAAATGCTTCAGAGGATTTATGCCACGGCGTGGAAGGATCCGCAGCAGTTGAAGAGGTATAAGAAGAGGATGGAGGAGGCGAAGAAGAGAGATCATAGAGTGTTGGGAAGGAAGTTGGATTTGTTCAGTATCCAGGTTAGTATTGTACACGATATTTGTATTCTTTTTTGATGAGTATTCCAATGGGTGTGCTGGTGGGACCTGGGAGTATATCAATAGCTCCTAGTGATTGTTTGTGTACCCACGATTTTGGACAACTATTTATACTCATATCAGCACAACTATAGAAATGGGTGTTTCAATGAGAGTGGAAGAAATGCAATCATATCATGTGCACATTTTACTTTTTTGACGTGCTCCATGTCTCTAAATAGAATACTGATTCTGCTCTGTTGCATCATCTCTCCTTCTCCAAAATCAAAACAGGCAGATGCAGGCGGAGGACTTGTATTTTGGCATCCCAAGGGCTCAACTGTACGGCGCAAAATTGAAGATTTCTGGAAGGAACAACACATCGCCCAGGGCTATGACATTGTATACACACCCCACATTGCCAACCTTGACCTGTGGAAGACCTCAGGTCATGTGGATTTCTATGCCGAGGGAATGTTTGATCAGATGGATGTGGAGAATGAGGTGTATCAGATCAAACCCATGAGTTGTCCATTCCATTGTTTGATGTACAAGGATGATATCCGGAGTTACCGTGATTTGCCATTCAGGTGGGGAGAGCTGGGCACTGTTTATAGGTATGAGCGTAGTGGAACATTGCATGGTTTGATGCGTGTCAGGGGCTTCACCCAGGATGATGCACACATCTTTTGCCTCCCGGAGCAGCTCGAGGATGAGATTGTAGATGTCCTGAAATTGACTCAGAGCATCTTATCCCGATTTGGCTTTAACAAGTACGAGCTCATGCTATCCACCCGGCCCAAAAAAAGTGTGGGCTCTGATCAAATCTGGGACAATGCCACAAAAGTATTGGTGGGAGCGTTGGACAGGCTCGGATGGGAGTATGGTACCGATGAGGGTGGCGGAGCCTTCTATGGTCCCAAGATTGATCTANTTGGACAGGCTCGGATGGGAGTATGGTACCGATGAGGGTGGCGGAGCCTTCTATGGTCCCAAGATTGATCTAAAGATTAGGGATGCAATCGGGAGGATGTGGCAGTGTTCTACGGTCCAGTGTGATTTCAATTTGCCTGATAGATTCGATTTGGAGTATGTAAGCGCAGAGGGCACAAGGGAGAGGCCCATCATGGTCCACCGTGCCATCTTTGGTTCAATTGAACGTTTCTTTGGTATTTTGATTGAGAACTGTGCAGGTGATTTGCCTTTCTGGCTGGCACCCGTTCAGATGAAGTTGTTGCCAGTGACCGATGCCGTTGTAGACTACTGCAAGGAGGTGGCGGCCAAAGCCAATGCCATGGGCTTGCGTGTGGAAGTGGACAGGGGAAGCGAACGCCTGGCGAAGCAAATTCGTAATGCGGAGCAAAGTCGCATCCCCGTTATGTCGGTTGTGGGTATGAAGGAATTGAAAGAAGGAACGTTGGCCGTGCGCAGTCGCAAGTTGGGAGACTTGGGATCTTTTGCTGTGGATGATCTTTTGGCAGAATTGAAGCGATGTGATGTGGATGCAGAAGAGATGGCAATGATGGGAGAGGTGCCGGAGAAGGAGGCTGCACCAGAGGAGTAAGGCTATGAGTCCAATCAATTATGTGCGTAGCTGTGAATAAAAAAATACGTTAGTCGGAGATAGGAATATGAGAGATCCATCACTTTTCTGGGGTTGACATTGAGGATGTGTTCATCCTCAAGTTGCCAAACTGGGTTGCACATCAGTCTTGACTGTCTGATAATCTAGTGGGTGAAATTGGCAACACTTCAAGATGCTGGTAGAGCTAGAGGCAGAAGATAAAACATTAGCCAAGAGACGTGTCATCTTTCTTATTTATTTCACTTAGCAGGTAGATAAAATAGGCTGTCAAATAGAGCTGGTGTGCCATAGAAATAAATTTGAAATATCAACCATATTTCAAGCTTCTCTGGAGGTTTATGGGCAGCGGTGATAAGGTAATATTATTGCCTGCCGTGAACTTCAGTAAGGAGGCCCACAATTCCAGCATCAATCATCAGTTAGTCATGAATGAATTTTTGGGTGGCACCAGCTATTTCCTCTTGTAAGAATATTCAATTCATAACATTCTTTTTCAATTATATTCATATTCAGTACTTCTACACCAGTATCCCCTTATATTACAAGCTTCCCCCTTTGTCCACAAAAAATGATAGTCTTCCCAAGCTACAGTTCCGTACGCACTGAGCCAGTCTCCATCTGAAAAGTATAGAGAGACTGTTCACGCCTGACCTCAATATCATACACAACTCTCTTTGTCCCTGCTCTCAGGGCTTGAAGCCTGTCTCCTTCCGCAGCCTCATAAATCACTGTCTCGTTGGGATGCACTTTACCAAACTGCTTTTCTCTCACCTCCATCTCCTCCAATGCATCGTAGACTAACATAATATCTAAATCCATTTCGGAAAGGCCGTTATGCAATTCTACATCAAAGCTGTCAGTGTCGTCTTCTTCTGACAACATTTCCTCAAGAACAGCAGGGTTGTCCATGTCGAAAAAGAATGTCATGGAGTACTGGTGTGTATTAGAGATGAAATAATGATGTTTGACATTGTAGATAAGTACGCTGAAATGGTAGGAAGGAAAGAAAATGTAGCACGCCTGTGATTGACTTACCCTCACTCCCGATTCGACAGGAGCGACCGCGTGATGAACTGTATAATCATGAAACAAAGCATCTCCCGCACGAAGATCAGGAAATACAATTTCACTTGAATTTTCTCTCTTCACCAAGTTAATCCAATCATACCCACGGTCTACATACTCTTCATGAACATTTCCAGTAGAAGCTAATGGCTTGATGTAGAACCGACCTCCACCCTCATAATCATCACCTAATTCGATGTTTACAGTATTCATGTTCGTATCTTGATGATGCTTGAGAGAGTTGCGTTCATCC
This sequence comes from Thalassiosira ordinaria, assembly GCA_036939695.1. Classification (NCBI taxonomy): domain Eukaryota; phylum Bacillariophyta; class Thalassiosirophyceae; order Thalassiosirales; family Thalassiosiraceae; genus Thalassiosira; species Thalassiosira ordinaria. The sequence continues at coordinate 5,356 of JALLOX010001461.1, forward strand.
TCTGGTGAGTACTTACGGATGATTATCCAGTTTAGTTCTGGCTCCCTGTTCGGATCATCAGGAAAATATTTGCTGAGTGCCTTTTGGTTACGGTTGTCCTTCACGATCTGGGTAATCTTGGGGATCCATGGCTGGAGCACATCCCAGATGGCTTGATCTCCAATTTCAGCATCATCTTCAATCTTGTTTGCCCCTAGATCTGTTCTGTGCATCCCTTTTTCATAGACATTGACAGATTGCGCTGGCACAAAGTTTTCTTCTGCGTCATCAATAAGTTCCTCTTCCTCAAGGAACCCAGCTGAGATAAAGAGCAAAATGGGATTGTCGGTTCAAAAAATAGTAGAAAAAGATGGTAACTCCTACGCAAAAGCCATGGTGCGCACCTTTTTCTCCTAGTTCGATCAGTTGATTGCATATGCTTTTTGGAAGTATTCCAGCATAGTGTTGTGTGCTGGGCTCAATGAAAGTTTCTTCCTCAGATATCTTAAACAAAGGTAGGCTGGGCCTCATCTCAATTTCGGTCACCACTTCATCGGTACCTGCTTTAACCACTCGGACCCAATCTCCCTCATCTGCAACATATATCACTTCCTCACCTGGGAGTACACTCTTAAATTCCACTTCCTTCACTTCTTTGCCCTCAGAGGCATCATAAATTACCAGGATATCCACTCTTTCAGAGAGATCATTTCGCAATTCAACTTCGAATTCGCCCTCTTCCAATTCATCATCTTCGTCATCATCGTCGTCGTCGTCAAAGTCATCCTTGACAGCAGGGTTGTCCATGTCAAAGAAGAATGCCATGGAGTACTGTATTGAAAATAGGAAGCGTATTGAAACGAGGATGGTTAAGAATTTGGAGAAGGAATGAGGATAACATCATTAGCATTGATGAAAAGGAGTGGTCTTACCCTAGTTCCGGACTCAACAGGCGCAACTGCATGCTCAACTGTAGTTATGAAATTCTATGGCATCAGTCGGGTTGCAGCGAGGTTTACTGTGTTGTGAAAGGCGATAAACTTAAACCTACCTGTATAGTTGTAGAATACAGCATCCCCTGCCTTAAGACCAGGGAATACAATTTCACTCGTATTTTCCCTCTTGATAGTATCTATCCACTCATACCCCATATCGTCATATTTTTTGTCGATGTTTCCTGTGGAAGCCAATGGCTTGATGTAAAAAAGGCCTCCTCCTTCATAATCATCGGCTAACTCAATGTTGAGAGTGTTCATGTTTGTGTCGTGGTGGTGCTTGAGAGAGTTGCGTTTCTCATTTGGCGAGTACTTGCGGAAGAAGATCCAGTTGAGATCTGGCTCCCTGTCTGGCTCATTTGGATAGAACTTGGCAAAGCCTTCTTTGTTGCGATTTTCCTTTACTATCTGGGTAATCTTGGGGATCCATGGTTGAAGCACTTCCCAGATGGCTTTGTTGATCTCAGCTTCGTCTTCATCATCAATTCCTGGCTCGCTGCCCTTCTCATACACGTCAATTGTTTGTGATGGCACATATTTCTCATTAGGGTCTTTTTGCTCATCGTCGTCAATAGATTCCTCTTGGACGTTGAATCCAGCTGAAAGAGAAGGAAGAAAGTAAGATGACAAACGACAAGTTTAGATTCAAATGCCAAAGACATCGATCTAAGACCTCACAATTTTCTCCTAGTTCGATCAGCTGTTTGCAGACGCTTAGCGGGACCACTCCCACATGGCGCTGAACACTCGGCTCGAGATATTGGATAGCACCGACTGAGCACACTCCTGGTGCACATATCTGGAGAAGGGCTGCTGCTGCTGAGACGGCGACTCTCATGGTGATTATTATGTTCGTTGAAATGTCCAAGACAAGGTCCAAGAGCCTGCAATCGACCCATTCTTCATCTTCAGCTCCAGACCTCGCTATTTGATCCAAGCCTCGCTCCCGGCTCCCGCCCTCTCGACGATTATCATCGATCGGATTTTGTCGGATTTGGCTATTCCTACTATTCCTACGTACAATATGTGCACTTGACATATCGACACGCGGCGTACTGACCAGGATTTAGTTATAGAATAAGTTGTTATGTGTTTTTGTACTATGTACTACTATTGCATTGTCCCTGGCTGGGGATAATTAACACCTGCACTGTACTTGCCAAGAAGCAGGTGAACACAACAAGATCCGCCTGCCTAATAAAAAATACACCCACCTTGACAGAGTTTGGAAACCATAATAGCCAGACATTGATGTAAAAGTTGTACAACCAACCCCTCCCCATGCATTGAGGGGGAGATTAGTTGGAAACAATGTCATGAACCATTCAATTTTTAGATTTCATGCCCTAGGTTGATTTGTGGTGGTAGCCATAAAGTGGTATGGAGTCCAAATAAGGGGACTTTGCATTTTGCACTTATTCTCAGCCTTTAGTGCTCCGCTTGTTGTGTGGTTCAAAGGTTGTATATCAGCCATCAGCCATATGGATAGGGTCTCAGGGTCTTCAGTGGGTACATCAAACAGTGGCCCACAAACCCAAGCTACAAATGATCAAAAGTTGCACATGTCTGGTTCAGTCCAACCATGACAGCACCATGGTGAAACATGCAGCACACAGCATGCACCTATTTTACCATGCTCTACACGTCAACACAACACATCTAGATAGATCGCCTGGGACTAAAATGAGAAGTTTTGAAAATGATGAGTTTAGTTAGGTCAATGCTAGTATTTTATGAACCCCTTATCCTGACCACCCAATATTTTGGAATTGGAGATGGTTTGATGCAATTAATTCATTGAAAATGTGAGGGTCACGTACAAAGTCCATGGCATTTTGCTTATTAATAGACAGCTTTGAATCCATGTTCTCAGATCTCAGATAGAGATGACCACTTTTTAGGCACAACTGTACCTAGATCTAGATAGACTCATGCATTGCCAAAGCATCAATCTTCAGCGCATTACTTCTGTTGACTGTTGAGTGAATATTGCAGAGTTTGATTCCCATTGCAGCTTGTTGTGTCAAATATTTTGGCGAATCATCAATCGTGCAATACGTTGGTAGTTTTGTGCGCATTTTTTCTAGACCCACGTAGATCCAATTGCATTGGGTTGGCTCTCTTGCTTTTAAGAAAGTGGCTGCAATTGTTCTGATTGACACAGTAGTATTGATTCTGCCCGGGTAATACTTGAGTCAAGTATACGGCTGTAATAGTGAAGATGGGCTTGTGGCTTGTGGGGCTCGATCAGATGGCTCACACAGCACATTGCAAGAGTGGCATTTTTGGCTGGCTGCGATCAAAGCTATTAATCCTAACATGCACAGGCTTTTCATGAAGCCCAAGACACGTAAAGACCGCTTGGCTATAAAATGATTAGTGCGCACATCATGTTTTCTAGCTTTTCAAATAGGTAGTGACAAATTTGGACCCAACAGACTCAGCATCTGTTCATGTAATCAGTACTAAATGACACAGATTTGGAAGAGTCACATTGGGCAGCAGCATCAGTATATCCTGTTCATCACAATGGACATTCGTTCCCTCTATTCTGGAATCTGGAAGGGGCCTCAAACGGAAGGTAGATATATGTCAAGTCCTTCATTAGTGTGGTTTGGTCATATACTTCTTCCTCTACTCCCCCTAAACAAAATGTGCCGTATAGCATGGTTGTGGGTTATAAAAAGCAAAGGATCACACCATCATTTTTTAACACATGACACTTGAATCCTGGCCGTATCTAGCTGAGTAGGCTCACCCTATTGAAAAGTCACTTTGAGCTTAACTCTGTCTGAGTGATTATGATGCAATTATCATACAAGTACAGTTACAGTCACATGTTTTATCTCTACAACTCGGATCGCAAAGGGTCGACCTGAGATATGGCGTAAAAAGACTTATCAGGCTGCAGCACAATCTCGGACACCACTTCAACAGTCCCCGCACGCAAGGCCCGAAGCCTGTCTCCTTCATACGCAATATAAATAGTTGTTTCATTGAAGGTTACATTTTCAAATTTGTGCTCCAGTATCTCTTCATCTCCCATTTCAATCACCTGCACAATATCTAAATCCATACCAGGAAGTCCATTTTGCAATTCAACTTCAAACTGGTCCTCATCTAACTCTTCATCATCTTCATCTTTTGCACTCTCCTCAAACTCATCGTTCACATCAGGGTTATCCATATCAAAGAAGAATGCCATGGAGTACTGGGAGGAGTAGAGTGTAAATTTGGTGAGTCCACTGAAATATTTTACTGAAGTCATTAAGGATGGATATGATCTAAAGCATAATCTTACCCTTTTTCCTGACTCGATCGGCGCAACGCCGTGCTCAACAGTATAGTTATAGAAGACTGCATCACCAGCATGAATATCAGGGAACACAAGTTCAGTCGTATTCTCCCTCTTCACTGAGTCTATCCACTCATAACCTGTCAGTGTATTCTCGTATTTCCTGGGTATTTTTCTGGTAGAAGCTAATTGCTTGATGTAAAAGAATCCACCCNGTCAGTGTATTCTCGTATTTCCTGGGTATTTTTCTGGTAGAAGCTAATTGCTTGATGTAAAAGAATCCACCCCCTTCATAGTCATCAGCCAGTTCAATGTTTACTGTGTTCATGTTTGTATCATGGTGATGCTGGAGGGAATTGCGATCATCATCTGGTGAGTACTTCCGGAAAAAGATCCAGTTGAGTTGTGGCTCCCTGTCTGGCTCATCAGGATAGAATTTGCTGAATGCTTCTTTGTTGCGGTTGTCCTTCACAATTTGTGATATTTTGGGAATCCAGGGCTGTAGCATATCCCAGATGGCTTGATCTCCAATTTCAGCCTCATGGATATTGTCTGGCCGGTTTCCCTTCTCATATACATTGATGGTTTGCGCTGGTACAAATCTTTCATCTGGGTCATTCTGCTCATCCTCATCGATGGTCTCCTCCTGCTCAAGAAATTTAGCTGGAAAAAAGTCAGATTATAAACATCAAATATAGACTCAAATGCCAAGGACAAAGGATTTAGAAGCTCACCTTTTTCTCCAAGTTCGATCAATTGCTTGCAAACACTTCGCGGGAGCACATCAATGTGACGCTGGACAGTAGACTCGAGGTATTCAGTGGGGCCGCTAGCGATGTGAACAGAGTTCTCAGGAGATATTGTATACAAAGTCTGCTCCGGCTTGAGAACAAAGTCATACACCACTTCCAGCGTTTCTGCACGTAAAGCCAAAAGCCTATCTCCCTCAACTGCAATATAATCTGCTGTCTCATTGAAGACCACATCATCAAATACGTTCTCCCAGATTTCTTCACCACCTACATCCACCACCTGAACAAAATCCAAATCCATGTCTGGTAGTGCATTGTGGATTTCTACTTTGAACTCATCATCACCCAATGTTTCCTCAAAATCGTCACTGACAGCTATAGTAAGAGAGATATGGTGTGCACATGATGCCTTGATGAGTGTGCTGGAGCTTAGAAACCAAAGAGCAAGAATGAGGGAACGCCTATCCTTACCCGGATTGTCAGTGTCAAAGAAGAAGGCCATTGAGTACTGAAAAGAATTGAAAAGAGAGAGAACCATTAGGTGATTGGATTTGCTCTTGTGTTGCTAGATGTAAGGGCTGAACACAGACTCACCCGTTTTCCAGATTCAACAGGAGCGACCCCGTGCTCCACTGTATTCATAAAATATTTCGCCATTAGTCTGGATTGCAGCGAGGTTTGTGTCGTAAAAGCTGATACACATGAACTTACCTGTATAGTTGTAAAAAATAGCATCCCCCGCGCGTAGACCAGGGAAAATAATAGAAGACGTATTTCCTCTCTTGATCGTGTCGACCCAATTATAACCAATGTCCTTGTATACGCTGTGTATTTCTCCAGTAGAAGCCAATGGCTTGATGTAAAAAAGGCCTCCTCCTTCGTAATCATCCGCCAGCTCAATATTCACAGTGTTCATGTTTGTGTCATGATGGTGCTTAAGGGAATTCCGTTCATCATTTGGTGAATACTTGCGGAAGAAGATCCAGTTGAGTTCTGGCTCTCTGTCTGGCTCATCTGGATAGAACTTGGCAAATCCTTCTTTGTTGCGATTTTCCTTGACAATCTGGGTAATCTTCGGGATCCATGGTTGAAGCACATCCCAGATGGCTTCGTCTCCAATAACAATATTGTCCTCGTCGTCGTCGTCGTCCTCGCAGTCTGTAGGGTCGCTGCAATTGTCATAGACGTCAATTGTTTGCGATGGTACATATTTCTTTGTAGGATCATTTTGTTCTTTCTCGTCGATGCTCTCATCCTGGACGTTGAAGCCAGCTAAACAGAGAGGGACACTCAAGCTTAGCACCAGAGATATTATGGAACAGGGCCATGATGTGTGATCACAAAACAAACCATCGATAGATGCTCACCTTTTTCTCCGAGGTAGACCAATTGTTTGCATACGCTTGGTGGGAGCACTCCAACGTGGCGCTGCACATTCGGGTCGAGATATTGGGCGCCGACCAAGGGCCCAAGTGTGGTTAACACTGTTGCTGCTGCTGCTATGACTTTCATGGTCTCGGATTTTTATGGGCTGGCGTGATATAATAATTTACAAGTGGTCGTTCTAACTGATATGGTACCTGCCATTCTTGCTTCCTGGTAGGCTCGGGTTGACGTCGAGACATAAAGAACTTTCTGTACTAGGTCCTACGTTGAGCTGACAGGGTATCCTTATT
>JALLOX010001465.1:0-11496 GCA_036939695.1 Thalassiosira ordinaria
TTAAACTGCACCTTACTCGTCCTTGCATCCTCCACCATGGCACCAATATCCACACCGGACATTTCACTCCCTAAACTCCATGTTTGATTAATCGAATCCAATTCCGAACTGGTATATTGACGTGACATGGCTCGATTGTCAGTCTCGGTAGTAGAGGCGGAATGGCTTGATGTCGAGGGAACTTGGTAGATGAGTCCATCGTTAGGATTGTAGTAGTCGTTGTAGTATTGGGGTTCATCGACATTATTAGTGTAGTATTGCTGAGCGTTGTTGCCGTCATGCTGCTCTTCTCTGTAGCCATCTTGGTTATTATAGTAGCTGCTGTAATCGCCACGGCTATCATCTACTGCAACTGGCTGCGGTTGATGATACTGATGCTGATGCCCATAGTAATTGTCAACATGGTTATTATCCAAGACTAGTTCGAGACGTTCTGAACCAGACTTGGGTGTCTTTACCTTGATCTTGGAGCCGGTCCTTCGAATGCTCGCCATGGCAGCTTTCTCTCTCTTGTGTTGAGTTCTCGATTGCCGCTGCCGCCTCTGTTGCTATTAGTGGTCTGCGGTCTGCGGCTCTCGTCGCTTGCCTCTGCTCAAGCCTATCTACTGCTTTTGGTGACTTTTACTACAGTTATATTATTGAGCCTGTTGACATTCATAATCATCTGAACACAACCCTACAAAGCAGTCCGAGTACCATGATATTGATCGAAGCCCTCTATGGAAAACGTAGTCAACTGCAGTTGGCTGCCTTTCATTGATGACTCCCCAACAAACCGAAGCCCATCAAGACAAGAGAGGCTGCAAATTATTGATCCAAACACAAGCACTTGTGTTTGCTTGAGAGCTCAAGGGTGAACTTGACTTGTGCACTTGGCAATCTCTACGATACTGCATCACAAAGCAAGCGTACCTGGCTGGTGTACCATGATATGACAGTAGATCTCTGTCTCAACCTCGCTTGCATTCCTTTGGAACTCGCCTCAACCCCAAATTCGTCCACTGGCCATGCCTGTTTCTCCAATTGCCAAGCCGTCGGCGAGTGGAGGCAATATCAAATTCAAAAAGTTCCCACAGTTTTGATCACTCTTTCTCAGAAAGTCGTTCGGCGAAATCACTTAACGTTGGATCTCCTACTAATCATGTATGTAGATATTGTACCAGACTGTACATACAGAGACTAGTATGGTATCAACAAAATATTGTACAATGGTAGGAATCAGTATTTGAAATCGACGAATTCAGTTAGGAATGGATCAAGCTCAAATTCCAACTTGCCGCCACCCCAAAACGCTTGTTTCCAACTGCTCCCAAGATAGTACATGCACTCTAAAGTATGAGAGAAGCAAGGTGAATGTCATGAACGAATGCACATGACATTGTGTTCGACCAATCTTTGGGCTCTTTGGCACGTTTCCGCCATTATTTTGGTTGTCTGGCACACACAAGATATCATAACTCTTTATAAATTGAGAATACAACATCATCGACCGCGCCGTCGACTGCTAAAGAAGAAAAGGTATGAAGCAAACTAAGATGGGTCTATTGTGGCCCCTGATGGCCATGCTGTTGCTATCGCCTACGGCGATGGTCAGTGGAGAGGCTGTGGCGACCCCGTTGGCGGCGGTTGAGGAGGAGCTGTCGTCCTCGTCAGCCGATGCAGCCATTGTCGTCTCCGAAGCCAAGGTGGATGTTCCAAGAGTTGCCGTGTTCTCTGACGATGAGAAGGAGGAAGAGGAGGTACAAGGAAAAGAAGACCTCAGCGGCATCAGCGCACCCTTCAAGAACGCCTCTGTCACTGCTCCTGGAGTCACTGTCGTAAGTGAAGGAGCTGCCATCGCCACTCCAGAGTTGGAAGCAGAACGCGAGCTTCAGAACAAGAACAATAACAACAGGCGTAACAGCAGGCGCAGCAACCGTAGCAACAAGAAGAACAATAGCAGGCGCAGCAACAACAACAAGAAGAACAACAGCCGTAGGAGCAGGCGCAGTAACAACAAGAAGAAGCCTAACAAGAACAAGTGGGGCAACGGTGGCAAGAGGCCTAACGGTGGAAATTGGAACAACAACAACAACAATGGTTGGAACAGCCACGCCTCCCGCGATTCATTGCCATCCTGGTCCTCTCCCGACGTTGACACTTGGTGGAGTGGCAGTGGTTCTGGAAAGTCTGGCAAAGGTTCCAAGGGTTCCAAGGCGAGTAGTTCTTCAAGCACAAGTGGTGACTGGAATGGTGGCGGTGGTGGAGGTGGCTGGAAGCCTTCTTATGATGACTGTGATGAATGGGGTGGTGGATGGAAGCCTGGGTGTGATCCTACTCTCTTCCCGACGTTGGAGCCTACTCTTTTCCCTACTCTCTACCCGACGTTGGAGCCTACTTTCGAGCCGTAAGTCTCTCGCTTGCTATGAGAAAGATGGTTCATCTATTTGGACAGTCTCCCAATTTCTTTTGACTTGTGATGGTCTCGCTAACACTTGTCTTCTGGTCTCTGACATCAACCACCCGTTGATTCGTTTCTCTCCTCATATGATTTGCAGGACCCTCACTCCTTCCATAGTGCCTACCTTCTCTCCTACCTTCTCTCCAACGTTTTCGCCCACACTTTCGCCCACACTTTCGCCTACCCTCTCGCCCACCTTCTCGCCTACTGACGACTCTTCCTCTTCCAAGTCTAGCAAGTCCAAGTCTAGTAAGGGTACCAAGAGTTCAAAGAGCAAGACTGATTATCCTACTTTCAGCCCGTGAGTGTGTCTGCGTCTTTTGAGATCTTTTATGTGTTTCATTGTACACATTATATGCCATACATATTCTAATTCTATTACCAACACAAAATGACATGTCCTATGCAATCCACTACGACCAAACAGAACCTTCAGCCCTACACTCTCGCCAACCCTTGCCCCCACCCAGTCACCAGAGGATTCATCAAGCACTACTTCTAGCGATGACTTTGATGACTTCCGTCCCATTGTCGTTGCCGTGGATGATGAGTTCGTCATTGCATCGGACGCCGGTATTACTTCACGAAGGTTGGACGTGTTGGACAATGATCGTTCCAACCGTGAGATCTTCATTGCTGACATTATCAGTGACCCAGGGTTTGGTGAATGTGTCATCAATCCGGATAGGGATGCCATCTTCTACGCCCAGCCCTTCACTGATCGCCGCGTAGGCATTGTCCGATGCAGGTATCGTGTGTGCACGGTTCCACGAAGAAATGATGAACGTGCCGATTGTGATACTGCCAATGTGGACATTGCTGTTGGTATTGATTTCGATAGGCCAACACCAAGACCTACCCCAAGACCTACGTTTTTGCCCATTGGACCTGATGATAGTTGTACTGCAGGCGAGAGAGTGTTGTGCTGTAATGACAACCCTCCCGATGGTCTTACGACTGAAGGCTTTTGCTTGTTGATGGGATGTAACTTCAATGATTGTCCGGATCCTACACCAAGGCCCACGCCCAACCCTGCCAGGCGTCCGACCCCCAGACCTACTCCCATGCCCGTTGGGGATGATTCATGCTCTGATGCTGAGAAGGCATTGTGCTGTAATGTCGATGCTCCTGATGGTTTGACGCAGGCTGGATTCTGTTCGCTGCTTGGATGTGACATTGACGATTGTGATGATCCTCCTGTTGAAACACCGAATCCTACTCCAAGCCCTGTTGATGACGACTCTTGTACCGATGCTGAACAGGTCTTGTGCTGCAATGCCAATCCGCCCGATGGTCTCACCTCTGGACAGTTCTGCCGACTCATTGGTTGTGACATTGATGATTGTCCTGATACGCCCCGTCCTACTAATCGTCCAACTCCACGTCCTACTAACCGTCCAACTCCACGTCCTACTCCAACTGGTGAGTTTATTAGTATGATGCACCTCTAATCATTCTTTTTTCCAAAACATGAACTCATCTGCAACCATTTTCCTCATTTCTGATCGTCACACCTACCATCAATTTAGTCAACATCTTCCCTCAAATAAGAAATGATTTCGCTTATGCCAAGCAAGATGATTCTACCTTCATTGAAGTACTTGATAATGACAGTGCTGCACCCGGTGCCAGTCCCCTCAAGGTTGTTTCCATTCTACCACGCGGCGAGTTGCCCAGTGATGATAATCAAATCTTCTTTGACATTGGTTTCCTTGACCTTGAGGATGGAACAATCGCGGAGGTGCGTCCTGGAGAAAAGTCACTGCATGGAGAATGTAACCCCACCGGAAATCGTGAGCGCATTAGGTACATCCCTAACAAAGGATACACTGGAGAGGATCAGTGTGCCTACCGTGCATGCGATACCAACGGCAGGTGTGGTGAAGCCCTAGTCCGGATCATTGTCCGAGAAGATAGCAGTGATGACATCAGCGGCTCGTGCACATCGGACGAAAGAGATTTGTGTTGTGACCAATTGGGTCCTAATGACATGAAGCCATCAAGGTTTTGCAGATTGTTGGGATGCGATCTCAATGATTGCCCCAATAGGCGGTAGTTTGTGACTCTCCTTATCAAGTTGTTGGTGGCTGGATGATTATGGCAACATCCACACTACCACCTTCTGTTGAAACCAATCTGTGTGTTATTATTCCAACATACAAACTTCTATGAAAGCAGGGTCTGAAAATGATGCGAAAATTGAAGGCTCAGCGAAGACGTGTATATTTTTGTTCCATAAATCCTCAGTATTTTTGTGTGATGATGGTATCAAGTGTGTGGCTGTAAATATTCTTCCTATTCGGTGAGAAGCTACCTATTGCACCCCGATCGTGTGATAATAACTTCTCTGTTTAAAGCCGTGGAAGTAGAAATAGAGAATAACGGACCACTTCAAGTAGAAAAGGCTATAATCAAGTAACCATTTGGAGTGAACTATCCTCTAAACTGGGCCTTATGAGAGCTTTGTGTCATCTGCTTCTATTTCTCTGTGATGTGTGATTACTCTGGTAGGGCGTGCAATTATACTTTGACACCATTACAGCTATGAGTAGGCAGAATTGCCGCATTAGGGCTAAAGACATTTCGTCCTTGCCAAAATGTGACGAAGTTACTAAGCAGTTTATCAATAACAGCATGTGCTAGACTGCCACATTTCTTTCTCAAGGATAGGGCAAACCTCTTCATGCACAAGTGCAAAGACATGGCAATCGCCACTTAACCAACAATGTTTTACAATGAAAATGACAGCTTGTGGATCGCTCCTCAAAATATTTGTCCACTTGGGCTAGCTGACACGCCTACTAGATAAGAAACAATTACTTTGGTATTCTTATCATATTTAGTCTCTAGTCAGAGAGTAACTAGACTGAGTTTGAGTAATCACGGCGCGTAATACCATTTTGAGCCAGAGTAATGTTATACTTGATAGGTGTGTGAGCGGCTCGCTTGCGGACTACAAGCACTTTATCTGTAGGCTGCAAGCCTCTTATTTGTAGCCTGTGAGCGCTGCTCACTTGTGGATTACTTGTAGATGATGAGCTTGGATAACCAGCGCATACCTATGACTCCATAATATTTTCATATGTTCGTGTCCATACTTCAGTAGTAATAAATTATTTAACAGTCGTTTTTCGATGTGGAGTGGGGTTTTTTAATATAGTCACGTCTGATTGGCATACTTTCTTTATATTGTATGGTATCATGTTTATCATGACGTCGGTGCCTTATCATGGTCCTAATTGCAAAAAACAGCGTAAATAATTTTGCGGTCGGCTTTATTCTTGGTTTATTTGCCAAAATACCATTGGCATCCCGTTTAGACGAACATTTGAGATAGCTCCCTTATCATATTTCGTTAGAATTAGCTACTAGTACTATTTTTAATAGAATCAAATCTAATTTTATGATAGATAGCACTTTAACATTTACATGACGTGTGCCTTTTGATTCTCAGAGAATACCACTGTTGCTTCGTTGAAATCCGCTAGCTGAAACTTCTAAGACGGCGTACCATAAACCGACACAATAGTGAATACAATAATCCCCAAAAGTCCAAAGTCTCGTCAGCCTTGGAGAGATCCAATACAGCCCCGATCAGGGGGATGCAAAAAATACCCGTGGTCCCAATAGTGACCGGTTCCACTCCAAATGCCAGAAGTTCGGAGAAAAGAGAGCTAACAAACATGTACCCGTCATCAACCTTGCCGTCTCATTAGTGTTATCATCGTCTGCATTAGATGTCTTTGTGGAGAAAACTGAAATTGAGCCCAGTAGATAGAAAAATATCAAAAATATAAAATATCCCTTTGCCAAAAAAGCTAGCACTCATTCGTGCGTGGCCAGACGAAGTCGGAGGATTGCTTCGCCTTTCTTTCGTCGTGCTTTCGATGGGTCGTCTCTCTTTTTTATGAGCAATAATTCTGAAGAGATTCGTTGGCAATTGGCGATGTGTATTGTTTTTTTTATTGTTTTTTATTGCTCAACAGCTTGCTCAGGCGGGCTATTTGGTTCAATATGGTAGGTCAAGTCCAGGACCAAGACCAAGATCAAGATCAAGATCAAGATTAGGCACATGTATCATACAAAACATCAGGACAATATGACTAAGAGTATTATGTTATGAAATGACAGTCATGCTGGAGTAGCCTCCCAGCGCAGTAGCCTCTCCATCCTGCTGCTGCCAACAACACAGCTCAGGAGATAGCCATCGCCTTTGTTCTCTGATGACCTCTCTCTCGCTTGATTAGGTTCCCACCCACGATCATAAGTCATCAGTCATCAGTCGTGCATTGATCAGAATCACACAGCCAGCCCGCCAGTCAGCCACCAAACCGAACCACGTTGCTCTCCCACAACCATACGAATCGTGCCCAAACAACCGCCAACTACACCGAAAGACACAAAAAGCTTTGTTCAAGCTCTCCAATCATGTCATCCGATAGTAATGAATATTTTGTTGCTGATATCGAGGCGAACGGTGCGGCAACTTCCGAGTCATCAACTACCGACCCCTCTTGCTCGGCCACCTCCTCGCATGAATCAAATTCTGCATTGGAACAGCACCAGACTATTGGAATGGCATCAGTGGCAGCGGATATACCATTCTCAAGCCTTTGGGGGGTGGAGTTGGTTGAAGACGAGGGGGTCCCCGATCCTCCCTTTGCAGAGATTGAAGCCATTCTCGATGCCTCAAAGGAATCGGATCAAGATGGCGGTACTATGACATCTGCGCTGGCAAGGGTAGAATACGTTGCTGTTGATGATGATGGACCTGATCCTCCTGTTTCTGTGGCTGCAGAGTTCCTAGAATCCGAGGCAGCTGGAAAGTATACGAAGATAGCTAGGCCAGATGTGGGTGTAGAGTTGATTGAAGATGATGATGATGGCAACTTCAACGCATTAAATGCAATGGTTGAACAACATGATCAAAAAATAAAGAAGGAAAAGGCCAATCAAGCCAGTATTGCAACTCCATATGAAGACGAAGAATCAATCCTTGTTCCAACAGAAGAAGAGATGGCAGACGGCGTTGGATCTTATCGCAACAGAGACAATGATAACAGACTTAGAAGGCTCATTGGGTCTGGCAACCATTATAACAACAATGATAATCAAATGACGTCAGGAACTCCAGTGGATGCCAACTTACATGTTGATGAGGAAGAAAGAAACAATAACAATGCGCATCTTGACGAAGAGGAAGGGGGCAATGAAAGGGATGGCACCTATTCAAATAATCATGATGTTGATGATGGATCGGTCCCAATCATCACCGAAGCATACCGGGTAGATGGAAGGAGTGATGATATCATCATTCATGGGCATGCCGAGCCGCTACTTCCATGGTATAAACAGAGAAGACCAAGGATGTTGCTTTTTGCAATTGTTATTGCATTTGCTCTGTTGGCAATTGCGCTTGGGGTGCCTCTTTCATCGAAGAAACCTGCTACAAATACAATGAGTCTGATTTTAGGCTCAGAACCCCCTTCACAAAGTCTTAAGCCAAGCTTGCAACCCTCCGAGGACCCCACCAAAAAGCCAAGTACTGCTTCTTCAACTACCAAGATCCCGACAAAAATTCCCTCAGATTCACCATCAGACAGCCTCATGCCGACAGCATTTCCAACCGCTGCTCCGTCCCACACTCCGTCCTACTCGCCTTCGGCATGTGTGGACCAAATATCATCCAATGCACAGAAGATCGACTTGCAAATTGATGATCCACAGCATTGGGGTTGGGCTGTAAATGGAAAGGATGTGGTTGTTGTTGTTTCGCAGGGAGGTTGGGACGGCGACGCAAAGCGTCAAGCTTCCAGCCCTGCAGTGTTTATAATATTTTACACATTGGCAAATGGAGAATGGCAAAGGGTCAACATTTTTCAGGAGGATAGCTTGGGAGATTACAGTAGTGTTGCCCTTTCTGGCAACGCGGCTTTTGTTGGATTTCAGTATGCTGGTGCTGTATTAGTGTATGAGAAAGATCAGTATGGTGACTGGAGATTGGTGGAGGATGCCTTTATTCAGCACGATGCACCCCTTAGCTACTTTGGGGTGCATGCTAATATTGATGGAGATTTAGCCTGTGTGGAGGATTATGATTACAATGAGGATGTAGTGGGTCATACATATCTTTATCATCGAGAAAACAACAAATGGGTTCAATTTGATAGCATTGTTGGTGGTAGTGGATGCTCCATTGCAGGAGATACCATTGCAACACGAGAATATAACAGTGACCTGAATGATCATCATTTGCAGCTCTACAGATACAATCAAGAGTTAAACAGAGTCTTCCCAACCCAAGATCCGATACCAACGGGCTGGTTCTCATCAATGGACTTGAGCAATGATCACCTTGTTTACTGGGATGAAAAGGAAAAGGGGGCCTTTGTGTACAGTAGGGAGGAGGTGAATCAAACATTCACCTTTCTGCAACAAGTCAACATTTCTGGTCCATACGACAACCACTTAGCACTCGACAATGACATTCTTGTTGTGGGAGGCAATGACAAAACATACATCTTTTCAGAACAAAATGATGGCAAGTGGGAGCAAATAATCATGCTGGATCAGTACTATTACGGTTATGCTCTTTCAGGCCGGAGTCTGCTTGTCACCTCATGGAAGGATGGTGGATTGTTTTACTTCAACATAAAAGGATGTTCCCAAGCTATGCCAACCCAGACACCTTCCTTATCCAATGCACCAACTGTTCTTCCGTCATTATCTCCAAGCATGATTCCATCATTATCATTGATGCCATCATCTTCTTCTTCTCCTACAGAGACATGCTTTTGGATACAAGTTGCCATTGCTTATTATCAGCTGCGGCAAACAAATTGGTCACTTCATAGAGTAGTTGGAGATGGTGGGGATGAATTGATCAAATGGCACCGCGGTTCTAGAGGTGATTCTTTTCATGTTGACTCCCTTTGTCTGCAGGAGGCAGAGTATATCTTCAGCATTTATGATTTAAGTGTTGGTGCATGTTGCGAGTCAGGAGTGGACCATTACAATGTCACATCAAATGGCATGTTGATTGTGGAAGGAGGAGAGTTTGAATACTCAGAGAGTACAACTTTTTCCATTCCATTTATCAGCCAGCATCCAAGTATGAGCCCATCTCCAAGATGAAATAGGGTGGTTCCTTTGTCGAGTAGATGCCAATGGTGCTGAAAATATATCAGTCTCATCACATCAAGGTTCAAGTTCAGCAAAGTCAGAGGCTACTACGATTTCAATTCCATTTGTTCCTCCTTCCTAAATTGAATTATCATTGTGTGCAAATAATAGTATAGGAGAAGAATATTGTGTATCATGTTATGATGTTATTGTTCATTATAAAATGAGCAAAGGGAAGTATGGAAAGAGATGGAGTCCTCATAATGGAGGAAGCAGAGTATCGGTTGTGTTATATTTGTATATAAAAGAGGGTTGGTGCTGCTCCAGAGGGTGAAAGGAGCTCCAGTAGAAGCATTGATGAGATGAGATGATTATCAAAGGCGGGCATGGTAACAACAGCAGTAGAAGGACTGTGGAGATTGGCTATTCTCATTATTTATCCACTACATGTGCTGTTGATTGTTCCTTTTGTAAGCGATCTTCTCCTTTTGCAATAATCACGTGCGAGGCTAGAAGATCTCGTTGCGTTGCCCTTTTCGTTAGTATTGTTGCTTTCGTTATTTGCTTCGTATTTGATGGCAAACTTTGCGCAGCACTGGCAAGAGAAACCTCCCAGCACACTCCCAGTAGCCTCTCCAAGCCAATACGCAGAAACTAAGCCATCCTGATGAACCTCACTCTTCATCAATATGATTTGTGCAATCTGTACGAGACTGCATATTAATCTTGCAGATCATTTGGATCTCTTGCTATTCTTCTACTTCAAAGGTCCCTGGGTTCCTCTGTAAATTCTAAGACAGCATGCCATAAGCCGACACGCCTATAAATACAACAAGAATCCAAGTCCAAGCTTGAGGGCTTAGCCCAAAGATCTCATCTGCCGAGGAGAGANACAACAAGAATCCAAGTCCAAGCTTGAGGGCTTAGCCCAAAGATCTCATCTGCCGAGGAGAGATCCAATACAGCCCCGAATAGAGGAATGCAAAAAATAGCTGTGCATCCCATTGCAGTGACTGGTTCTACTCCAAAGGCCAGAAGAGCGGAAAAGAGAGAGCTAACGAACATGTACCCTCCATCGACCTTCGCCATCTTCTTTGTGTCATCATCGCCTGCATGTGTTGTGAAGAAAGTGAAAATGAGTCAAGCAGACATTGCAGATATCGTGAAGTGATACAAACCATGCCAACAACAAATAATCAAATCAAAAAGACTTACCATCAATCCTTGGATTCAAGAAGAGCAAACTGCCATGCCCAGCAAGTAAAATAGAAACAAGCTTAGCCAAGGCTTCATGGTCCGAGTTGCCACTTAGCAAACCAAATGCCGTAGCAAGCAAGATCCAAGTAAATTGTAACGTGTGGCATAGTCGGGACATCCAGTTGCATGTATTTGTTCGATAGCAACATCTCCGNCCAAGGTCGCCTCCGCGAAGTTCAAGGATTGGAGCTTTGGTGATGGACTTCTTCTTGGAAGGTAAGAACGGTTTGGCAGATGTTGCCAATGGATAGGCAAGGAGCGCTACAAGCAATGAGGTTGCTGTCTTCATGGTGATAGGTGGCAATAACTTTGTTTTTGTAGATGAAGATTTTATGAGTTTTAGATAAGTAGTTGGATTCGAAGGACAAAAACAACAACACCGCGGTTGAATCAACCCGCCCCGATCGCGAACAGGTTGTTGACACAAGGGTTCTCATTCGAATTTCGCGGGCTACCCGCGCGTCTTTTATTTCACAGGCTGGGCAGCGTGGAAAGCTACGGCAGTTCCAGCGGTCTCGCCCCGTTGAATGGGGGGCTAACTCGCTTAATTCCCTCTAAAATCATCATGCATCAGACCCCGGGGCTTCCCGCGCAAAATCCAAGCGTCCGTCACGCACACTACAAGTATACCTGTGCCAGCTCTCTAACTTTGATCTCATTTCAAATTAGCGTTTTTT
>JALLOX010001505.1:0-10339 GCA_036939695.1 Thalassiosira ordinaria
GCACGAGCGGCGATGTTAGCATTGGAAGTGGCTCGTCTGCGTCAGGCTCAGGGGGGAGCATTGCCATCTCTGTGGGCTCTGGCGACGGTAGTGGAGGATCTGTTAGTTTGACCTCTGGTGCCTCAACTGGCGGTGCTGGTGGTAATCTTAGTCTTACATCTGGCTCTGGTGACACATCTGGTGGCAATATCAGTTTCATTGGTGGTTCAGGCTCAATACTTGCTGGTGGTGCAGTATCTTTTACTGGGGGTTCTAGCTCTGGCAATACCGGTGGTGCTGTCACCGTATCATCAGGATCCAGTAGTTCTACAGATTCTGGTTCAGTCTCTATCATATCTGCTGATTCCTCATCTGCTTCCAGTGGTACTGTTTCTGTTAGTAGTGGATCTAGCAGCTCAACATCAGGCAATCTAGCTTTGTCTTCTGGTGACTCATCTACCAGCTCCAGTGGCTCAATCTCTCTTACTGTCGGCGATTCTGTGTCTGCATCCGGTAGTCCAATCAATTTGAATGCTGGTGCAAACACTGGTGGTCCGGGGGGTAATATTTATCTGAAGGCAGGCACAGGGACCTCATCTGGTTCGATTTATTTTGTAAATCCTTCGACTAGCTCAAACTTTGGTGTCATATCAGATTCGACCTTTGACTTCAGTGGATTGTCATCAGTTTCGATAGCATCAACTGGGACAGTGGAGTTGTCCTCGTCTACGACAATGACTCTGTCTGCGACAAATGGAATTTCTTTGGGCGACAGTAATGTGTCTGGTTTTGAAACTGGATCAGGCACTGTGGGTGATGTTGTATCAGGGGAAGTAACTGTGAATGCCATGGCCGGGAAAATTACATCGGAGTCTACAAATTTGGCGGCATCTGATACTGATACAATTACGCTTTACAACTCTCGTGTGAGTGCAAGCAGTCTTGTACAAGTGACTCCAAGTAGTGATGGTGGCTGTCAACCTGTTGTTTATAAGGCATTGCCATCATCAGGACAAGTAGACATTCGAGTGAAGAACATGGATACATCTGCCTGTACTCAGGCTTACACATTGACCTTTTGGGTTATCAATTAAAGTAAAGAACTACTGGTAAAGCACAATGATGATAAGCCTTTCAATAGAGATAGTACATTCTCGCTCCTCCATAATGTCAGCTTTATCGAGTTTTACTGTCCCTTGTTCTTTTTGTTCTCCTTTTTATTCTTGCACAATTGCCTTACACATTTTGAACAGTCAGCCATCCCTAATGTAAATAGTACCAGTGTTATTTGACCATACAATTACTGCCACACAGCTATAGAGCAATCGAGCTTGCCAATCGTTCAATCTTGGGCAAAAGTGATCACTCATATGATCACAATTTGATTTGCTTAGCTTCTCAATGCTTGCCTGTCAATAATGGCCCATAGTCAGAAGAACACGGACAGCAAAGAGCATCGTAGCAAGCTGCAAAGCACGTCCGCTTGAGCGTTCCACTTTGTCTGTAGCCTTTCCCAAAGTTTGCTGGCTATAAATTTCTTCGCTCTGGCTTGCATTAGCCCAAAATAGCGTACATTTTTTATACATCAGTAGTTATTGATATTTGTAAGCCTTTTTGGCTCAGTAATTCAATGTGTATACGGAGAATTTTAGCCCACGCATTGCCAACAGAGGCCGCGGCTCCAAAAGCGGCATCAACACAGAGAGTAACCATCATCCATCATATTTCCTCATTGACTGTCGCAGTTGCCAGTGGTCAACAAAACACCACCATCCCAACTCGTCAATTTCATTGATGGTAATTATTCATAATTCACCCATTGTCCCCCATTCTTCAATCGTGGTGGCACTTTGAGTGGGTATGGACATCCGTGTCTTCACTGATGACATCATAGAGGAACAGGCAGGTGCCAACTATGTCGCTGAAGGGCTGTCTTATGGATAAAAATACCACATTCTTTCCTTTTTGAGCTGGAATTTCAACAACCTAGGGGGGTGAAGATGGATCAGCCATAAATGATAGGAAGGCTCGTTTCACAATAGATTCTATCCACGGGAAGGTTGGAATCGTGTGAGAAGTTGCCTTCCTGCCTGTGATTAGTTGAAAGAGATAGAGGCATGTCGGGGGGAAGTTGGGAGAAGACACAATCAACATATAAAAACGATTTGAACAGCACAAGTGATTCTGGTTTCATTTTTAAGGGTGAAGATCCAGGCTCAGTCAGAGCCTGCCTGGTGGGGCCACCTTGACTTGGCAAAGGGTGTGTTGAGAGGCAAGTAGAGCAAACCATTGTTGCCCAAGTGTTCCAAAACCTTTCTAAGATGATTGGTAATGGTCAGATACACCTAAAAGGCCTGATATTTGATGCCGGCTTCTGAATCAGAGCCTGCCTGGTGGGGCCACCTTGACTTGGCAAGGGGTTTTTGAGAGGCAAGTAGATCCAACCATTGTTGCCCCAGTGTTCCAAAACCTTTCTAAGATGATTTGGAAAGGTCAGAGAAGCTTCCCATGACATGTATCAACCCCTTTGGCTACTTTTCCAGAACCGGTCAAATCCGTAAGTGATTTCTCTAGCTTTGCCTAACAAAGCAAGAAATTACGACCCAAAATCAAAAAGTGGGGATGAATCCTGACCATTACTTTAGGTAGTTTCTTGTTTCCATCCTACAGTAGCAGTAGGAATTCAGTACGTTAAAAGATGGTACCAATCCCTATGTTTCAAACTTTCAGCGAGAGGGCAACGACCAGGAGCGGGATCCCTCTCCCTCCTCCTATCCGCTGAAGACGTAAACAACTGATCACCACCGAACCACCGTAGCCAGCACAGATCAAGCCAGCTATCCTGCAACAGCCCTCAAGTAGTGCAGATTAGAATACAATTCAAACCGTCGAAAATGGCCAGCAGGAACCGTAGCAACCAGTCAAATTGCGCATCGGCAAGAGGACGCTCACCTCATCCGAGGCAGAGCAGCCTCTCTCCCTCCCGAGGAGGCGGCAGAGGACAATGGCGCCAATCCCAGCAAGGCTTCCCCTTACCAGGAGGAGGAGGGCCAACAGGAGTAGTAGGGTGGATGAATCAACCCCCCCCCCCCCCCCCCCCCCCCCCCCCCCCCCCCCCCCCCGCCGCCGCCGCCGCCGCCCTGAATGGTACGCAGGGGACCAAAACCGCTTCTCCTCATTCATGGGAGTGGGAGACGTCCAGCCGACCTTCTACAGCTAACCCAACGCGTATTACGCCCCCCCCCCTCCAGTGCCCAGCAACAATATCACTGGACTATTCCCCTCGAACCATGGGGAGTATGGAGGCATTGGCCAATATGGCAACCAATACGTCCAACCAAATTATGATTACGGAGCAAGCGCCTATCAACCGAATAACGAACGATGGGGAGCTCCCCCTCCTGCAGATTCCGAGACGGGTCAGATCAAAAACCAGCCAAGGAAAAACAACAAAAACGCGGGACGCAGCACCTCAACCAGCAACAGGTTTGAAGTCCTCACCGACGATAAGAGTGAGGGGAGCAGTCGTAATAACACAAAAGGCAAAAGGCCCAAGAACAAAGGAAAGAAGATCATCAACCTGAAAATCCTCTCCGACCCCCTAGAGGATTTGAAGAAAGCAGCGAAGTGTATCGCCCAACTCGAGAATCCCGAATGGAGCTACTTCAAAGCAGTTGGAGAAAAATGGGGCAACACATTACTACTATCTATGGCAGTGCACGCAGCATTCGATTGCAAATCCCGACCTGCATCAATGACGGCAAATCACAAAGCCATGGCGGCACAATATCAGAGAAGGAGCATGCTGGAGATGATGCTCACTGACGAAGGGGAATGCAAAGCGATGATTCAGAAGACAAGACTGGCAAACAAGAACCAAGAACTTAACGATGAACTTTGCCCAGCAGACGCAAGGGAGCTCTATGAACCAGGCCTCCAGGAAAGTCTCATCGAAAGCACACTCGATGCAAAGAGCCTTCACAAGATTATTGACAAATTTTCCGAGCGCTTCTACCCTGACTCATCAGGAACAGTGAAGAGGGCAGTACGAGACCTAGATGAGGAGCAGCTGTTGGTAATTGTTACAACCCCAGGTGGATTGAGAGATGCTCTAGTGAGCAAGGGAAAGAAAGTGGAGTTCACCCCCCCCCAGAGTATTGCTCTCCTGGCAGACTGGGCATCAGTGAAGTGAGGGAATCTATGAAAGAGGTACGAATGAAGGCAAGTGAGGAAGAGGAGATGGAAGTCAAAGAACAGAAGGATGCCACTCCCCAAAGTGAGGACCAACTGAATGCTTCAGATGGCAACACTCTATCACAAGTAGCCAAAGAGGAGGCTGCTCCCACAGAATCAGTGGACGGCAGCGAGACTGAATGCAAACCAAAAAGCAGCACAGATCCCCAACTCTGTATCTCGAACCTCCCAATGGAATTGAACCCTACAACTCACGTCTCAAAGTCCCCCCTGCCAATGAATGGAGAGTCAAACAGCAAACCACTCAAAGAAGTAATCATGACTAGCCTATTCCTCCACGGCAATTCAATCATTCAAAACCCATTCAAGGAAGTCACAATAGTAGGAAAAAATGGCAAACTCGACCTCTATATATCAAAGGTGACAACTTGGAAGCCATGTCAGCAGCATCCAAAGTATTGGAAGACAGGATTAGTCAATTATGTGAGCCCCATGCTAGCGAAGGAATCAACTTTGCATTAATCGAGCCCCAAGTAGAGGAAGCTGCAAAACAGACAATACAGGATGGAGAGCCAACAGCAGACCAAGGAAAGCATCAGGCTGAACCGAATGACTCTACTACCGACGAACAGCTCTCCTCCACTGAACAGGAAGAGAATCAGCAGATAGCCAATGCAAAGGAATCAACCATAGAATCCGAACGAGTGCCAAGCAGTCAGCCAAAGATGGAATCAACAAGACCATTGACAAAGAATGATGCCAGGCAGCAAGAAGATGAAGCTATCTCACCCCAGGTAGGCAAAACACAAGGACAACAATCAGTCCTTTCTGTGATTCAATCCAACAGTGATAAGCTCAAAACAATACTAGGAATAGCCCCACCTACAGCTGCAACAGCAAACCTTGAAGGAGTGGCAACGGCCATCCAATTTGAAGGCATTGATAATGACAACAGCCAAGAAGCCTCAGGGCCAACCAAAGGAGAGGACACAGCTACCACTACCCCAGTGACGAGCCGCCATCAGAAGGACCGACCCAAACAACTCGATCCACTAGCAGCGATGAAAGCTCACCAGAACAGATGGCATTCAATGTCAGCAGAGCAGAAGGCCAGATTTGTTCGCATCAATCTCACAGCATTCCTCCATAGCATGTTCAGCCCTGACAAAGCCACACGGCTTGCAGTATACTTCCAGGAGATGGATGGTGACCATCTCATCAGAACCATGGCCCCCTTGGTATTTCAAGCATCACTAAGCCAAGCAGGAACATCTCCCCGCAAGTACAAATATGGAGGCACCCATGATGGATCCAACATAGAATATGAGATGCGAATCAAAATAAAATGCACCTCAGATCCACATGGGTTCAGGTGCACAATGGGAGACATACTTGCAGAGTATTTAGGCCAGCAGCATTGGATGTCATTCATGAATGGACACACCTTTTGTCTCATAGAAGGTCGCCAGGTCCCCCAGAGAAGGAAAATGCATCTTAGCCAAACCTCAGTATAAGAATGTCCTTTGAGAGCAAATGACTTCAATCACCCAACAGAGCGAGGCCAATCATCTCACGACTAGAGGATGGATACCAGTATCCACCATAGCAGAGACCCATGAACAACGGGAGAAGCTAAAGAAGGAACTGCTTGAGCACATTCGAATGGGAGAAGAGGTCATCTTGGTTGAGATCAGTGGCATACCACCTGAGGCAGACCTACTAACAATAATTCCTCAGTTCACAATGATGGAAGGAGACATAGGCAGAAATTTGGCATCAATTACGAGGCTGCTCATAGAGGGCTCAGTCAGAATCAACAATAGAATTGTACCCTCCCCAATCATCAAAGTCACAAAATCAGGCAACCCATACTGGAGACTATGGGCCCCAAAAAGTGAAGTCCACACCTTAGTGGCATTTGCCAAGCATGCAGCAGCTCACCTCCTCCTTCCCTACTTGAAAGGCCATAAGATCAGGGCAACTCCAACAGTGTCAACACAGTTTGTAGATAACTACTTGAAACTCCCCAAAATGAGACACATCAGGCGGCCTCAATGCCTCCATTGCCCTCCTTGCAGGACCAGCACCCACCAAACATCCCAATGCCCAATACATTTGTACACTCAACTGCAGCAGATCCTGCTAATCAAGGATATGTGACCCCTAACAAGCACGATACGCCAGCTCCAGGAGTGACATCAACCATAGCAGTGGAGAGCACCCCAACTAAGTCGAATGAATTGTCAGAATGGGTTGTCCAGCAACAGCAAGTAAACCAGCGTCTGGAGCAGGAATGCAACCAACTGAGGTTATCAAAGAGAGAGTTGGAGGAGTGTCTGAAGTCTGAGAGTGAACAACTGCGAGGGCAAATCCAACAGCAAAGCGCACAGCTAGAGTCCCAAATAGAGGAGATAAAACAACTACACTCCCTGGTGAGCCTGCAAGGATCTCAGGATGAATCAGCTAGATCCATTATAGCCACCCAGGCAGAGAGAATAATAGCACTAGAGGATGAGAAAGCCACAGCAGCAACAATATCCACAAGTGCCCCACCCTCAATAGTGGACTTTGCCTCGGAAGTCAGGTCAACAATAACGTCGGAGAGCAACAGAGAAATGTGCAGAATAGAGGAGCTAAAGAGAGAGAGTCAACGGGAGATGATGGAAGTGCGTCTGGAGCATGCCAAGGAATTGTTGAAACTTCAGTCAAAGCACGACGAACGGATTGCAGCATTTACTTTTGAGAAGGACGAATCATTCAATTATGTCCAGACATAAGCATCAGGTATAATTGATGCACTGACCAACGTGGACAGATCAGTCTTAACGCAAGCACTGAAGTCTGAACAAACACTGCTAGGGGTAAACTTCTTCTATCAGAACTTGAGGTACGGGGACTCTATCACTGAGATACCCCCAGAGGAGTTTAAACGGATTAGAGAGATATTCGTGCGCCGTAACCAGCAGTTTGATGAAGAAATACAGGCATTGGATGAACGCATAGAAAGACTTGCAGCAACAACTTCAACAGACCTCACCTCAGATGAAGTCAACGAATAGAACGTTAGGTCATTGCAGAGAGAACTGGAACAAGTTGAGACCGCCCAATCAGCCAAACCTCAAGCTCCAGAACCCCAACCCAACCAAGACTCTAATGAAGCCAAGCCTCCAGCCACGCCATTCGAATCAAAGATGAGCCCAGTCAGAGGTGAGGAGCAAAATAAGAACCCAGCTAGTGGAGAAGAGCATGATGAGCCACTAAAGCCACCAACCCCATCATCTGCTACCAATTCCCAGTCAAAGGACCCAGTAGCCCAATCTACTAACCAGCTAACCTCTACTTCAACCCCTCCTCCTGCACCACAGCCAACAAAGGAACAGGCAGGAGCACTCCCAACAGTGGACCTCACCAAGGATGAAATCCCTCAATTGCAGCCGAGGGTCGAATTGTCAACCAACGACAAACTCACTGCAACAACAGACCCATAGATAGCAGAAGAACACTCCCCAGATATAAGGAAGGTAGAGCCATCTAACACTACAGAGCCTCCATCCGCCAATCAGAGCAGAGCCATAGAGCCGGCTGAGAGCCCAGAGGAGATAGAAGCTGAACCAGCAGCCAAGGTTGAAACAGTGGAGTGCAATGAATGCGACTTAACTGGCAACCTTTACGAATGTAGCAATTGTCATGACCAATACCATGGAGATTGCCTATATTCACTTAACCCACTCCTCTGTATATCCTGTTACCAACAGCAGCCAGAATCTAGCCACCAACAACAGGTAGAACCAAGACGGCCAGACTCGGATAGCGAAGAAGAGGAGGGAGAGGAGGAAGCCGACCAAGAGGAGGAGGAGTTGGATGCAGACGATAGCGCATCAGAACATGATCAGAGTGATGATGAGACCTATGAGGAAGTAGAGCACCCCACAGACCAGGGCCAAGGCAAAGGGTTTGCCATAGGAGATGGATTCGACACCAGACACAATAATGTCAAACGTCGCGTATTGAAAGCTGTCAAGCCCAAGGGTCAGCTCACTATTACTCGGATGCTAGGGTCACCAGTCAAGACCAGACGAATGCGGCAGAATAAGACTCCAAAGAACTAGGGCCCTATCTAGCCAAACGCCGGCTGAGTAAAGATGTGTCTCAGTCAGCCCCACCGTGCTGTCAATCAGCATTCCCTCCACCAATGGATGCACGGCAGCAACAAATGTACATTTGCAAATATTGACCCAGTAGGGGACCCCTAACTCCCTAGGCAGGAGGACGATGGTATCATAAGAATGGGATACCATAATGTACATACCTCCACACTAGGAGAGGGATTTGATGTGGCAAAAGAAATAGATGTAATTGATGAATTAGGAATGGATGTACAGGGATTCTCAGAAATAAACAAACTGTGAGAATACCTACAGTATCTTGGCTATGAACAGACTTTGATTTTTAAATTCTCTTTTCTAGTTTTATTAATCTATTAAAGAGCTCACTTTTCCGATGAATCAACCTTCTGCGTTGCACTGGAATCTCTCAGTTTATCGACCGCTTTAGCCATGCTACAAAAGGCAAAGTGGTGACGCGGGGCATGGAATGCGAGTAACAAGTGGGAGTATGATATGATGATGGATATAGTATTCAACCACTCCAGGACAACCTACTCAGCAATGGAAGCGGACTATGATTGCACCCGTCAACCAGATGGAAATCTTCTCACAGTCAATGGCAATACAGCTGGAAGATACCAAGATAGTGGAACTGACAAGTGGGGAAGATTCTGTTGGCAAACTTACAGAGGCAAGCGAGACGAAGGCATAATAGTCATAACTGCGTACCGTGTCTGCCATGAAGCCTCAGACAACCCAAAGCCCTACACTGCATACACCCAACAGTACACAGCAATGAGGGAGGAAGGAATAGAAAACCCCAACCCCAGGAAGCAGATTCTGTCAGATCTCCAACAACTCATAGAAGAGAAGAGACAGGAAGGCTTTTGACTCATCGTCATGATGGATGCGAATGGCGACTGGGCACATGAGAAGGAATCAGAAAGGGACAAAGACCTTGGAGCCTTCATAACCAATGCCAACCTGGTTGACCACTTCCACCACAAGTTCCCAGGGCAGACACGAACATATGTCTACGGCTCCTAGCGGTTGGATTATATCTTGGTAGACCCAGCCCTAGTGAATGCAATTGCCAGAATAGGATACCTTGGATCACATGATGGCACCTACTCAGATCATGTAGTGGCATACATCGGCTTCGTCACAAACAAACTATTCAAAGGGATAATCAACCGCCCAGTTGATCTGCATGCAAGAGAGTTTCGCCTCGAACAGAAGGATGAAGTCTTGAAATTCCTGGAGAAGCTCGTCCCTGCATTTAAGTCAAACTCAATCAAGGAGAGAGTGATGAAGTTGGCTGATAAGTTCAGGTGCAATGGGAGGACGAAAGACAATGTGGCCGAATATCAGAAACTTGACTAGCAGATCAGAGAGACTGCCCTTATAGTAGCCAAGAAAGTGGGACGGAAGAAGTTTGGGTACATGAGGAACCCACACATGTCAATGTGTGGGCGCCTCCTGATACTCTCCAAGATGATTTTGGATTGTAGGCAACGGCATGCCCCATTCACCCCAGCGCTAATCAAGCGGGCTGAATCATTAGAGGTAGGCTTGGAAAAGTACAGCACAAAGTCCATCAAGGCCTGCCGCAAGGAAGTGAATCAAAGGAGGAAGGATTTGTGGGCAGCACAGAAAACATGCGAAGAGGGTAGGATTGAATGGTTGAAGGGTGAAGCAAAGGCACAAGCAGAAGCAGCAGGAGATGAGGATTGGGAAGCAGGCCTCCGCAACATGCAGCGCACTGCTCAATCGAGAGCAGTGAATCGAAACCTAACCGCTGTGATCAAAGGCAAAAACAGGCCACTTGACAGAATCCAAATTCCCACCCATGACTGGTTCCACTCCACTGCAGAGAATGAGCTCTACAGATATGACCGTGGCAACTTCGAAGCCTACCCTCACCACAGTGGAAACCAATTCTTCCGGCACCATACATTGAAAGTACTACCTCCAGACGCCACTCAGGCCCTGTTTAAGTCCTCTCGCAAACAAAGTCGCGCAGGACGAAGTTTGGAAAACCAAGTTTGGTGATGTCGTAT